>VYZU01044345.1:41458-87624 GCA_013401355.1 Ceyx cyanopectus
AAGCAGCTCGAACTCCTTCATATGCGGCCAATATTTCTTTTTCAGTTGGAGTATAGTTGGCCTCGGAGCCTTTGTATCCTCGGCTCCAAAATCCTAGGGGTCGACCTCGAGTTTCCCCTGGTGCTTTTTGCCAGAGGCTCCAGGTAGGACCATTGTCCCCGGCTGCGGTATAGAGCACATTTTTAATGTCCTGTCCTGTTCTCACTGGCCCAAGGGCTACTGCATGTACAATCTGTTGTTTGATCTGTTCAAAGGCCTGTTTTTGTTCAGGACCCCAGGAAAAAATTGTTTTTCTTACGAGTCACTTCATAGAGAGGTTTTACAATCTGACAGTAACCAGGAATATGCATTCTCCAGAAACTCACAGCACCAAGGAAAAGTTCCACAGAGAAATGTTTCCCTTGATTTTCAGCAGGAATTCCTAAATCCTACTGTGTTCCTCCCAAATCTCTCAAATAGTCAATATTAAAATTCACTCTTCCACATAAAGCTATGCAAATATAAATATATAAATTATATATATATATTCTTTACAAATAAGCACTATCACAAGTCCCTCCCATTTAACTTTCTGTTAAATTTTATGTACATCAATTCTATGGGAATCCTACCTCATCAATCAGTACAAATACAAGAGCATCTCTGTCATCAATTAACTCCTGAATCTTCTGAAACATCTTGGTTACAAGCTTGCCACTCTAGAAAGACACCACATACATATATTAATTAGTTCCTTATTACACAACTTTCCAAGCCTTACCATATTCAGAGATGGAAGTACTTGTGTTTTAAAATCACTTATTAATACAGTTTCTCTTTAAGTGTTTTCAAACACATTAATTATTCTGAGTAGTCTTTTTTGCACAGTTATTTTATGAAACAAACTCAATAGTGTAATTACTAAAACAAATTCTACTTAAGCAGCTACACCAATACATACCTCAGAAAACCATTTAGAGAAAAGGCTATGGCTGTTTATCTCAATTAATTGTCCATACCTATACCTAAAGTATGAAGGGAAAAAGAGGAATAAAAGTCAGTGATATAATTAACTTCCATTGTTCTCATTCCCTCCAATTCTAGGAATTAATACTTTAAATACTTTTCACAGCAGAATTCCTTTTTTTAGTTTAATTGTAATTTCCAGAAATGTGTCTCATTAGAGTTCTTTATATTACATTTCTATCAGAAATACCAGCACTTGGCACCAATTACTTGAAGTCAAATATTAAAAATCTTTGGGCTAATGAAAAAAAAAAGAACAAAGAACAAGAGGAAAGTCAAGTGAAACATTTCCAGAAGTGATCACCTGTGTGAGAGTCGAATTGTCAACTTCTGAGCCAGAGCTTTACAGAGGGAGGTTTTACCAGTTCCAGGAGGACCTGGTTGGAAATCAAATCCATACATGACACAGAATCTGCATCAGATTGTTACTGACATGTAACAGACTTTTAACTACTAGATTTCATTACTTATTGTAGGGTAAAAACAGAGCAGACTGTTACAGCTGTGAACACCAAGGTTGCTTACTCCAATCCTAGAGCTGAGCTTTGAATTTATAAAGCATTTAATTATTAGTAGAGTGAGTGTAATAGTTTGCATGCAGACACCATCAAGATCAAATACTCAACAGTCATAAAGGAAAATGTATCACTGCATTGATTCTGACATCACATTTAATCTG
This sequence comes from Ceyx cyanopectus, assembly GCA_013401355.1. NCBI lineage: Eukaryota > Metazoa > Chordata > Aves > Coraciiformes > Alcedinidae > Ceyx > Ceyx cyanopectus. The sequence goes on from VYZU01044345.1 coordinate 43,143, forward strand.
AATATTAGAGACAATACTGCTCTGCTGCTTTTGGATCAGCAAACTTCACTCCACAGAGGTGCAACACAAGTTTTTCCAGAAGGAAATAATAAATATATGGCAAATTTAATGTATTAATTAGTCTACTTGGTTTAAGACAGATAATTAAGACAGATAATTTTTACCATGCAGCAAAACAACTCTGTTCCACGATATCAGGTTGCTGTCAACATTTCTGTCAGAAAATAGTAATGTTGTTGTCACATAATCAATCAGCTAATTGAAGAGAAGAAAGAGAGACACATAAATTAGGCAGATAGCAACAAATACAAATAGAAGCAATTGCATAATTGTGTCTATTGTGGTTTTAAGGTGAGAGGTTTTAAAACATCACCTTCAGATTTCTGTAAAATAAATCAAGGCATAATAAGAAATTAAAGTTTCTGGCATCACTGAACCCAGTTTCACATGGAAAATGATATTTATTGCAAAGCTGTGGTCACAGTAGTACCTATTTATATATGAGATATTATGTTTAAACTCAGTGTCAGCACTGCCTTTTGTTAAATATACACAAGTATTTAACTAGCAAATAATATTTTAACAGAAAGCTTTGGAAAATGTCTAAGCCTATACTACCTTTGCAACTCTAGCAGTGTAATGAGCAGACATCAGAATTCTTCCCTCAGATGGTCATTTTAAAATAATTTCTCCATGTGATGCAGCAAACTTCAAACAGATTAAATTTCAACACATAGTTCTCCTCAAGCAATTTTAATTGTTATTAATTTTCAACTTACATGGGATTTTACTTCACTGTCATATATCAGGCTTTCCCAAAGGCCATGGAATTCAGCTGCAAAAGCAATATATTAACACCTGTTTAGGATAAAACATTCTGGGAATTTATAATCTACCACTTTTCAAATTATTCTCAACTACAGTTAAGGATTAAAAAGATTTCCAAAAGCAATTTAAACATAAAGTAAAAAACATATGAATTATTTCTCTGCAAACGCAAGCACTGCTTTCTAACAGACCAATTTTCACAAATTATTTCTCAAATAATTGTGATAAGAAATTAATCTTCTTCAGTTCTTAACATGAAAGGAAAAATGTAATTCTAAACTTCCCAAGATAAAGAGGTATGAAAAGCTGGGGTGGGAGAAGTTTTCTAAGCCCAGTGTTATAATTCAGGGGTTTTTTTGGTTTTTTTTGGGGTTGGGCTTTTTTGTTTTGTTGGGGTCTGTTTCTGTTTTGTTTGTGTTTTTATTGTTTTGGGTTTTTTTTTTCCTTTTGTTTTGTTTTACCATCAACATCTGGAGGATAATAAAAACCTCACAGAGCTGAAAAATACATAAAAAATTAAAGTTGTGATTTGGGTATCAATTAATTCTATCAGTTACTTTCTAGCTTTCAGCAAAGAAAAGCAAAAAAGACTTTATAAATAATTATAAACCAGCAGCACTGTCTTGGGGGCTGGAAGACAGCAGCAGGCTCTGGAAAATTATGTTTAAACTGATGAGCTTCTTGTTCATTTCCAAATAAAAATCTGGAATGCAGCTTGTAGAGTTAAAAATGTGCATGCTTCTGATTATGACTATACATTTTCCTCCACAAGAAAAGTTACTTCCACCCATCCACAAGTATTACAGAGATAAAATAACATGTTGTGGAATCTCTCACAGTAGTTCTGTCAAAACCATAAAGAAGAAAGTCCAAATATATTGGTTCCCTCAACAAAGAACAAAGTTAATGTATAAAATAAAACTTTTAACAAGTAACCCTATAAATATTTCCAAAGTTTTCTTTCACTGGAATTGCTCTAGACCTTTCAGAAACATCCCATGGGTACCTGCTGGTAGCATCCAGTGGTTAGCTGCAATGATATCCTCATTCTCTTCTTCCAGGTTTTCAGAGCTTGGTCCTTCTTCATTCAGATGAAAAATATGAAGAGAAAGATTGCTCCTGCTCAAGTCAATAGGCTAAAATAAACAGAAAAAAGACTTTTAATACACTGTGTGTCTCATGCAAAGCTAATCACAGGAAGGTCACAGTTTTCAGCTGGCATTCAGCTTGGAAAACTACTACTATTGTTTTAGACCTTACTAAGGGGTGTAGGCTCAAAAGCTTATCCACCTTTTACTGGTTACACCAGTCAGCCTAATAAAAGACACTACATTGTCCAACAGACTTTGTCTTGCTTATGTCCTCAGGGCATCACTCCAACCACTTCACATGCATATAGAAAGAGGTGTATTTTGGCTGTGAATACCTGTCTGTCTTTCAGTTTCAGCTCTGTATCCACAATTGACACAGACTGCACGTTGCTGTTGAGGAAACCATCATCAAACTCTGTCCACTTGTAATCACCAAACACAATGTTATGTCTGTTCAACAGCTTCAAGACACTCGTCCTGATATCTTCTTTCTTGGCCACACTAAGAAAGAAACAGCATTATTGATGGCATTGACATTTAGAAGTATGAATATAAGAATGCTTAATTCACACACTGAGCCTACATGGAAAAGAGTTTCCCCAGGGAAACTGTTCAGCCTTAAGATAAGACCCCTGTGTGGAAGCTCGGAGAGCATGGGGAAGTTGCACCAAGGGAAATTTAGGTTGGATATCAGGAAAAATTTCTTTACAGAGAGGTGGTTAGGCATTGGAATGGGCTCCCAGGGAGGTGGTTGAGTCCCCATCCCTGGAAGTGTTTAAAAACCATGTGGATGTGGTGCTGGGGGACATGGTTTAGGGACCCTGGCAGTGTAGGGTGAACGGTTGGACTTGATCTTAAAGGTCTCTTCCAACCAAATGATTCTGTGATTCTATAATTCTAAGGCAGAGCAGTCCTGCAGGTGCACAGCACACAGGGAAAAAGCACCAGGCACAAGTGACAGCAAGTGAAGAGAGACCTGTTTGATTTCTGATGAACTTCCACGTGTATCTGGAAGTTGTCACACATGTTGGGGAGGGCTTGCTTCAACTCCCCAGCAGCTTCGTCCATCCTTCACGCTCCTAGGGGGAAAAGCAATACCAAGGAGAAGTCAGTCACAGAATCACAGAATGTCAGGGGTTGGAAGGGACCTAGAAGATCATCTAGTCCAACCCCCCTGCCTGAGCAGGATCACCTAGACCAAGACATCCAGGAACAGATCCAGGCGGGTCTTGAGTGTTTCAGAGATGGAGACTCCACAACCTCCCTGGGCTGCCTGTGCCAGGCTCTGTCACCCTCACTGGGAAAAATTTTTTCCTTGTGTTTCCCCTAAACCTCTTGTGCTCCAATTGCACCCATTGCCTCTTGTCCTGTCACTGGATGACACTAAGAAAAATCTGGCTCCATCCTCTCTACACTCACCCTTAACATATTTATAGACATTAATGAGGTCCCCCCTCAGTCTCCTCCAGGCTAAAGAGCCCCAGCTCTCTCAGCCTCTCCTCATAAGGAAGATGCTCCACTCTCTTCAGCATCTTGGTGGCCCTGGGTTGGACTCTCTCCAGTAAATCTCTATCTTTTCTGAACTGGGGTGTCCAAAACCGGACTCAGTACTCGAAGTGGGGGTCTCACCAGTCAGGAACCGCCCACCCAGTCCTTGCCGCAGGTATGTCGCTCCCACCCCAGCCGATGCTTCCATGTCCCCCCCTAGAACCTCCACGGCCCGGCACCTCAAGCCGGACACGACCCCGAGAGCATCCCCGCTGCCATCGGGGACACGGGGCCGCCGGCTACGCGAACGCTCTGGGGCGGCTCCTCGGTACCTAAGAGGGCTGCACCTCTGCCGCAGAAGAATGAGGAAAACTCCGCGAAGAAAGAATAAGGAAAACTCCCCGCCGCGTTGAGCTCCGACCGTCTCCTGTTTGTAAAAGGCGGGTTAGCGAGCCCGGCCCGCCCCCTTGACCTGGATCTTCCTCTGCGGCGGGCGGAACGAGTTCCGCGTCCCGCAGCCCTTCCGCCGGGGGAAGGAGAAGACCTCGGCCGGCTGCTATGGGCAAGAAGCACAAGAAACACAAGGCAGAGAAAGCGGAATGGCGCTCGGCTTCTGCCACCCCGTACAGCGGTGAGAAGCGGGGGGGGGGGGGGGGGGGGGGGCAGACCACGGAGCAGGCGGACGTGGTTTCGCGGCTGGGGGCTCTGGTCCTCCCGCCGTCCCTCCGTGGGACCCGCCGTCCCTCCGTGGGACCCGCCGTCCCTCCGTGGGACCCGCCATCCCTCCGTGGTCCGGCTGCTGGGGAGGGAGGAGCCCTCGGCCGAGTGCAGGAGGGGTGCGCGGGGTTGGGGCGAAGGGAAGCGGGATCCAGAGCGGGGAAGGCGGAGCCAGCCTTAGGGTGCCGAAGTTGGTGATGTTTGGGACCAGGTGTCCTCATGGATCATGGCTGGCACTGATGGGTTCCAGTTACTGTGCTGGTTTGGCAGTGCTTGGCTTCACTTTACTCTGACAAACCTCCTCTGAGGTTTCCAGGAGTTAGTTCTTTACTGTGTTAACAGGTTTGTTAAAAATGATGATGTAAAAATGTACTGAGCAACTCGTTTTTTAACTTAGATTTGTACATCTTAACTATTTTTTTTCCCCACGAATATATTGCATATACTATCAAACAGCAAATTCTCATAACCAGTCTTTCTAGAAGCATCACAAGTTGCTGTCACCTTGATCTGCATTTACAAAATGTTTTCCTTTTAAAATTCAGATTATGTGGATAAGCCTTTGGAAAAACCTCTAAAGCTGGTGCTTAAAGTTGGTGGAAGTGAAGTGACTGAACTTTCTGGGTCAGGGCACGATTCTAGTTACTATGATGACAGATCAGATCACGAGCGAGAACGACATAAAGAAAAGAAGAAAAAAAAGAAAAAGAAATCAGAGAAGGAAAAAGAAAAACATCTAGATGATGAGGAAAGGAGAAAGAGAAAGGTAAGCTGTGATTTTTATAGTTCAAACCTCCCAGTCTTCTTCATGCTTGCTTATCAGAGCTCAAATCTGCCACACACTACAGAACTCTTGTTGGGTGGGGGGTGGGGGTTGGTTGGTTTGTTGTGTGTTGATTTTGTTGTTTTGTTTTTTGATCACTGTTGCAAGAAACATTATTTTGGAGACAGCACTTCTAAATGTAGAAACCCCACCTGTTTCCCTTGGTGTATTTCACTTGTTTAAGAGAGATCCCTCTGATGACTTCTGAACAAAGTAAAACTTGCTTCTTGTAACTGCTTGTTTTCTCTAGGTTTTATATTTTTGGTTTTAAGTTTACTGAATAATAAGTTAATTTCCTCTGCTCCCTGGCGTAGCTTATTTTCATGTAACTTTGCATATAAATAGTGTCAGAGTTTAACTTTTCTTTAGTAAAAGCACAGTATCTAATGATAGAGCAATACAGGGGAAAAAAATCACCTTTGGTGTGTGGGATTGAGTGTTGCAAGTGTGTTCTTATAAAATCTGTCTTCCTGCTGTGCTAGGAAGAGAAAAAGAGGAAAAGGGAGAAAGAACAGTGTGACACTGAAGGAGAAACTGATGACTTTGATCCTGGGAAAAAAGTGGAGGTTGAACCTCCTCCAGATCGTCCTGTCAGAGCATGCAGAACTCAGCCAGGTGAGCAGTGTGAAAAAGAAATCACCTTGGGTGTGTTTTTAAAGTGTTTGTCAGGGGTGTCAAAATGTAAAACTTCTGTGAGGATTTGCTGAAATCTAGAGTTGGGTTTTTTTTCCAATATTCAGAACTTTCTGCTGTCTGAAAAATCACTATTTCTGTTAGTGTCTCTGGGTTGAGTAGGTTTGTTTTCATGTGGCTGAAGTATGTGCATGGAACAGGTACTTAACCTGTAGCAATTAATGTTTAATCTGTACAGAAAGTGAAATCATCAGCAGTACCTTTCTTGTCAGCAAATCTGCATCCATTTGTCACTCTTTTTGATTGAAAAGAAAGAGAAGTTAATTGCCTGGGTGTTCTGGTAAAGAAACCATGAAAATTGCAGAGATAATATGTTGTAAGAATGTGGTTTTCCCAACTGCAGCATTTGAGCAACCAAGTTTGACTTTTCCTATAAAATACATCATCCCTCACATTCAATTTAATACATTTTCTTAGAACTACTGGACTTGGCATGACATCTGATTTATTGTCTGCTGGTTTTTAATGTGATGAAGCACTAAAGGAGAAGATGTAGTGCCTGTATGCTTAGAAATCTGATGTGCTTCTGCTTTGAAATCCATGCCTTGCATCAACCTTCAACTGATACAAGCTGGTTTTAAGATTTTCTCTATTTTTAAATAAATAAATATACCTGTTTCTTTGCACTTGTGTTTCTGCAGCTGAAAATGAAAGCACACCAATCCAGCAGTTACTGGAGCACTTCCTTCGTCAGCTTCAAAGGTACTCAGTGCATATTTCTGTTTTACTTTGCAACTTACCCTGGTTTTCTGTTTGAAAACAGTGCCTGAAGACTGGCTCTGACATGTTTGGCAACTCTACAACCATGTCACACCTGATGGTTTTTGAAGATGAGGGAAATTATTAGTAACTATATGATTCTAACTTTTGGCAGGGAAGAGTTTTGGTCAGAGGATATGTAGCCATTATATTAAATATTAATGGCTTGGTTTAGGAATTCTGCAGGTGTGAATTTGAGTAGTTTGACCTTTTCTAGTGGAAGTTTGTTTCATTCTTTCTCCCCTGTCAGATTCCAAAGTAAGTTTATACCTGCTTACTTTATATTCTTAATTTGGAGAGGCTTTTTTATTGTTTTCTGCCAGTTGTTAACCCTGTACTTCATGTTCTAAAAAAATAAATAAATTAAAAATATTACCAAACAAAAAACTAAAACCCACCCACAAAAAAACAACAAAAGAACAAACAACCTTTTTCTTTTTACACCATTAAGGTGGTATTAAAACAGTGATGATTTTGTTTGTATATATATAAATCTAAATGCATTGTTTTTATTTTTAGGAAAGATCCTCATGGGTTTTTTGCTTTTCCAGTCACGGATGCCATTGCTCCTGGATATTCCATGATAATAAAGCACCCCATGGATTTTGGAACAATGAAGGAAAAAATTGCAGCAAATGAATACAAATCAGTCACTGAATTTAAGGTGAATTGATAGAGATCTAGTTATTTCAGAACTCTAGTGTGAAACCAAAGAGTCTTTTTAACTTTAGAAGCCTTTATTTTTTTAATACACATTTTTATCAGAACTGAGCACTTCTGTATGTTTTGCGTGTGGTATATTCTGGGTTTCTTGTTTGGATTTCCACTGTGGAGGCTTTATGTTTGTCAGGGTCTACTACAATCTCCAAATTGCTGTGGAAAACAAGAATATGCTCTATCATTCTATGAAATTCATGGTATCTTCCAGTCATTTTATTAAGCAGTTTGAAATCTAAACAGTCCTTTTGTTTTGTGTTTTCCAGGCAGATTTCAAACTGATGTGTGATAATGCAATGACTTACAACAGACCAGACACAGTTTACTACAAGCTAGCCAAGAAGATACTGCACACAGGCTTTAAGATGATGAGCAAAGTAAGAGACCTATTAAAACCAAAAAGCAGAACTCTTGGGGGGTTTTAATCCTATCTAAAAGCAACAGAATAGCAATGAAAAATGTTATTTTATCCATCTGTGGCTTGAATTGTGGCAGTGCTTAATAGTGCTGCTATATTTAAGGGTTTGATAGTATTCTGGTTGTAATACACCCACATTTCTCAGCCTCACCTGCACCACTGCAGTCTGTGGGAGCTTCTTCTCAGTGGGAGCAATTGTGAGCCATGGGTGTACAACTGTAAGACATTTACTTCTGGCTGAAACTGTGTAAACAAGATCTCAGTTAAGTTTTATTTCTGCATGAACAAGAAAAAATCTTATTTTTTTTGGAAGTGGTGGGTGTGGGGGAGGTCACAGGGATTTCAAACACACGTTTTACTCCAGTACAGTTGTTTGGCTTGTAAAATGAACACCCTTTGAGCTCCCCTTTGTGTGTTTTTGGTGCATGTGTTGCAGTGATGGTAAGTTCTGTGTGAAGGACTCACTTGTCTTTGCATCTGCAAGTTGTTTGTTTGTTTGTTTCTCTCTCGATAGCCGAGCTGCAGAAATTCTGCTGCCATGCCACCATGACCAAAATCATGTTGCATCACCATTGGAAAAATGAGGCATTCAGAACAAAATAAGGCCATTCCCATCCCATCCCATTATCATAGCATCTTGGCTATGAGGGAAAGGTTAAGTCCCTGCCACTCTGTCCTTTCTGATTCTAGGAACGGCTGTTAGCTTTGAAGCGCAGCATGTCGTTTATGCAGGACATGGATTTTTCTCAGCAGGCAGCTCTTTTGGGTGATGAAGACACAGCAGTTGAGGAACCTGTCCCTGAAGTTGTTCCTGTACAAGCAGAGACTACCAAGAAATCTAAAAAGCAAAATAAAGAAGTGATTAGGTAAAGGTTTTAATGGGCATGCTTACTGGTTCGGTGCAGCTTTGGTAATGTTAGACAACAGCAAAGTGTTGAGGTAAAAAATTCCTTTCAGCCTTCCTCCTTGTGGTCCATAGGATAAATAGGCAGTTTTATTTATTTGTTTATTTATAGAACTAGTTGAAGAAGCCAGTGATTCCCAACTTGAACCAAACAGGTCAAAGAATGACTGCATATTCCTTTAAACACTTACTGTATAGATATTTTTATCCTTCTTTATATTAAGTAGTTTCTTCTCATGATGGTTGAAAATGTTCCTTTATTTTTAACATAGCCACAAATACCTTTTGTTTTTGTTTTTTAATTATTTTTTTTAACCCCCTTCCCTAAAATGATTGACTGTATTAAAATCTAAACATGGTGTTTCTGGGAGAAAAAATTGGCCTCAGGTGAAGAAAAGTTTTCACTTTAGTCTTACCTTACCTTTTTTCTAATTAACTCAACCTTTACACTTGTATTTTGACATCAGTAGGATAGATATTATTCTTTTTAATGTACAAGAAAAGCTTTGGGGGAAGAATCAAACCTAATAGCATGTATGTTTGACTCCATATTTCACAGTCAAAGAACAGAAATCAATGTTTNGAGCACTTCTGTATGTTTTGCGTGTGGTATATTCTGGGTTTCTTGTTTGGATTTCCACTGTGGAGGCTTTATGTTTGTCAGGGTCTACTACAATCTCCAAATTGCTGTGGAAAACAAGAATATGCTCTATCATTCTATGAAATTCATGGTATCTTCCAGTCATTTTATTAAGCAGTTTGAAATCTAAACAGTCCTTTTGTTTTGTGTTTTCCAGGCAGATTTCAAACTGATGTGTGATAATGCAATGACTTACAACAGACCAGACACAGTTTACTACAAGCTAGCCAAGAAGATACTGCACACAGGCTTTAAGATGATGAGCAAAGTAAGAGACCTATTAAAACCAAAAAGCAGAACTCTTGGGGGGTTTTAATCCTATCTAAAAGCAACAGAATAGCAATGAAAAATGTTATTTTATCCATCTGTGGCTTGAATTGTGGCAGTGCTTAATAGTGCTGCTATATTTAAGGGTTTGATAGTATTCTGGTTGTAATACACCCACATTTCTCAGCCTCACCTGCACCACTGCAGTCTGTGGGAGCTTCTTCTCAGTGGGAGCAATTGTGAGCCATGGGTGTACAACTGTAAGACATTTACTTCTGGCTGAAACTGTGTAAACAAGATCTCAGTTAAGTTTTATTTCTGCATGAACAAGAAAAAATCTTATTTTTTTTGGAAGTGGTGGGTGTGGGGGAGGTCACAGGGATTTCAAACACACGTTTTACTCCAGTACAGTTGTTTGGCTTGTAAAATGAACACCCTTTGAGCTCCCCTTTGTGTGTTTTTGGTGCATGTGTTGCAGTGATGGTAAGTTCTGTGTGAAGGACTCACTTGTCTTTGCATCTGCAAGTTGTTTGTTTGTTTGTTTCTCTCTCGATAGCCGAGCTGCAGAAATTCTGCTGCCATGCCACCATGACCAAAATCATGTTGCATCACCATTGGAAAAATGAGGCATTCAGAACAAAATAAGGCCATTCCCATCCCATCCCATTATCATAGCATCTTGGCTATGAGGGAAAGGTTAAGTCCCTGCCACTCTGTCCTTTCTGATTCTAGGAACGGCTGTTAGCTTTGAAGCGCAGCATGTCGTTTATGCAGGACATGGATTTTTCTCAGCAGGCAGCTCTTTTGGGTGATGAAGACACAGCAGTTGAGGAACCTGTCCCTGAAGTTGTTCCTGTACAAGCAGAGACTACCAAGAAATCTAAAAAGCAAAATAAAGAAGTGATTAGGTAAAGGTTTTAATGGGCATGCTTACTGGTTCGGTGCAGCTTTGGTAATGTTAGACAACAGCAAAGTGTTGAGGTAAAAAATTCCTTTCAGCCTTCCTCCTTGTGGTCCATAGGATAAATAGGCAGTTTTATTTATTTGTTTATTTATAGAACTAGTTGAAGAAGCCAGTGATTCCCAACTTGAACCAAACAGGTCAAAGAATGACTGCATATTCCTTTAAACACTTACTGTATAGATATTTTTATCCTTCTTTATATTAAGTAGTTTCTTCTCATGATGGTTGAAAATGTTCCTTTATTTTTAACATAGCCACAAATACCTTTTGTTTTTGTTTTTTAATTATTTTTTTTAACCCCCTTCCCTAAAATGATTGACTGTATTAAAATCTAAACATGGTGTTTCTGGGAGAAAAAATTGGCCTCAGGTGAAGAAAAGTTTTCACTTTAGTCTTACCTTACCTTTTTTCTAATTAACTCAACCTTTACACTTGTATTTTGACATCAGTAGGATAGATATTATTCTTTTTAATGTACAAGAAAAGCTTTGGGGGAAGAATCAAACCTAATAGCATGTATGTTTGCCTCCATATTTCACAGTCAAAGAACAGAAATCAATGTTTGCAAAGTGATAAAGCTGTCAGACCTCTATACTGTAGTTTAAAGAGTGACTTGATCACTGGGACATGCTAATATCTAATTAGTGTTTAGCAATCTTGTCCAGGATGTTGCAACCTTTGAACATTCTCTCAGAATTTTTCTCCACTGAGTATTCTGCAGAGTGTGACAGAAAGTGCCAGTTGCTGAGGAGTGTCCTGCTCTGTACTCCCTTTCTGAAACTTTTACTGGAACAAAAGCCATGTAACACATTTGTCTCATGATAGTGTGATCCTGTCATCTTTTTATTGTCTTTAATAGCAAAACTTTCTTGTGTATTGGATCTGAATCTTTATACAGAGAGAAATTCTTAGCTAAGCAAATGGAAGAAGAGACCCCAGGAGAGAGAAATGGATTTGGTGTGAGGAGATGCTCTACCCAGTACCTAAGGTGTTTGGCCCTAGTGTCTAATGTCCATATAATGCCCTGAAAGATTTTGATGTACCAAGTTTATTTTATATTTCTAATTCATGAAGACTGCCATATCCTACTGGTATCTTCAAACTTCCCCTTAGAATATTACCTTTCTCTGATCTTATATAATAACTAAGATATGTCCTGTTTCATCTTAGGTGTGCTTATCTGTTACTTTTGTAATTGTTTTGATGCTTTAATGAAAAAGGATGTGTTGAAAGGTAAATGTTAAACTCTATTTTCATGAGAAGCAATGGTGTAATTGATACTGGTTAGGAATACTAAGTGCCAATATTAACAAATACAGGGCTTAAAGGGTCTCCCTGTTAGACTGGGAGCACTGTCCTGCTTTTACAGGCAACTAAATGACATAATCCTCATAAATCTAGCCTTTTTGAGTTGTTTTCATTCCTTCACACTAGTGTTACAGAGTCTCCATTCCCTCACCATGTTAATTTCTGCACCTTTCTCTTTGGAATTTCTCAAAGCAGTGTATTTGTGCACAGGGGGACACTAAGGGCACATTTACCTTGTATTCATGCAGTTTTACTCCCAATCTCTGTTTTGTACTCCTTTATTTTCATCAAGGTACAGAAACAAACTTTAGAATTGGAGTAGTTTGGTAGTTCTCAGCTTCTGCTGCAAAACTTTGGGTTCACAATCTGATCAGAATTCCTTTTGAATGCTGCAGTAGACTGACGATGGGGGAAGAGTGGGATTGGTTCTGTTTAGCAAACCCAGAATTGAACCCTCTGCTTTCAGCTTTTAGTTTCTACAGCTGCTTCTTAATTTTTTTTTTTCTAGTTGCATATTTGAACCTGAGGGAAATGCATGCAGCCTGACAGACAGCACTGCTGAAGAACATGTCCTGGCTCTTGTGGAACATGCAGCAGATGAAGCTCGGGACAGGATCAATCGATACCTCCCCAACAGCAAGGTCTCCTGTGCAACAAAACACACAGCTCCACTCTGTTTCTGACTCTGGAATGCTTGGCAATCCTTAATTGCTAAACTTAGCATTGGAAGTGATTACAAGAAGCAAACTTTGGCATAGGTTGAAGTGGTATTAGTAAAGGTTACCCCCCACTGCAAGGAAATCAGGAATTGTTATGTGGTAAATTACTGTTTTCTGTGAGAAGTCCAGAACCTTGTGTTGGTTTGAACCTACAAATAATAACCATCAACTATAACAAACCCCTCTGTGAGTACAAAACACCCAAGATAGCAGTAGTTTGTCCATGTTGGAATTTTGGACAGTGCTAACCACTGTTTATGATCATCTAGGATGTGATTCTGATACTGTTCCATGTGGGGTTTTTTTGTACTGCTCCAGGAGTTAACTTGAAGAAGATGAAAAAGTAGTTGGATATATGACATGAACTTTTATTCCTGAGTCTTCTGTAGTGATAAATAGTTGTGACCCAGGATCCTATGTATTAAAAAGGAAATATCAGAGTGCAGGATCAACATCACAGCTAAAAATGCTTTTTTTTTTGAGTTTTCTGTTTAACACCAGCAGTTTAAGCAGCTCCTCTTTTGAGTTGGGACTGTTGTAATGATTGTTTCTGTATCTTTGTGCTTCTATTTGCAGATTGGATACCTGAAAAAAAATGGAGATGGAACTTTATTATTTAGTGTAGTAAATTCATCTGATCCAGAAGCAGAAGGTAAATATTGTAATCTGAGGCAAAAAAATTTCTAATGTTGAATGTTCTGTCAGATTTTGGAGTCTTCCCTGTACACACAGATCCTCTGCAGTATAGATGAGGGGTTTTTATTAAAATTATTCCCCAAACCATTTTCCCTCCCATCTCTATGTAGTATTTCCAACATAAGATGTTTGCCTTTTAAATTTTCACTCTTCAAATGCTCTGTTTCACTTTCCTAACAGTAAGAAGGTAAAGTAGTATCTATTTATAAGCATTTAACACACTGCTGCAACTTTACAGAGAACTTGGAAGACAGACTTTTGCTCTGAGTACCCTGTAGTGTTGAAATCTAACAGGCTAAAGGTGTGTGAAAGTGCTGTCATATATGTAAATGTGAAATGCACAGAGAAAAATTTCACAAATTTCAGTTTTAATTAGGTTTTTCTTTATTGTTTTCCTTTAGGTGGATTTTTCTGTTACTGCTGGAGATTATTTATATTGTCTTATGCTTTCCACTTTAGTTTTGAGCTCAAGATGCAGAAGTTCTGAAAGCTTGTAATGAATGAAATGTCATGGTCTTGATGCTGCTGTTGTCATGTTGATTTAGCACTTCCTTCTCTGCACATTTTGGGATTGGGATTTGTTCACATTTTACCTGTGTTGCATTGCTGAATGCACAAAACCTTTTGACTAATCACATTTCTTTATTTTTTTTATTGAGAGATAGAAGCCTCTAACTCTCTTACTGTCTAAATTCCTTTTCATATGGTAGTCATTTTTTTGTGAAGTGAAATTGAGCATTTTGGCTGCCATCATGCCCTTCCTCTTTATTTTTTTTTTTCAGAAATAGGCAAAATTAATGTGATTTAATACCTCTGAAATCACACCACTGAAAATGTAGACTGGTGGTGATGCTCAGAGCAAACTTTCACTAAAGTTCTGTACTGCTTCTTCATCTTTCTGTGCTCCAGATCTTTTTTGATTGTATAGTTAATAATAGTTACACAGATTTTTACAGCTAATACTAGAATATGAAATATTGTGGTAGACTTTTTTTCCTAGTAAATTTCTAGGGATAATCTTGCTTTTTGTTTTTCAGTAATTGAGCATAATTACCATTAGATTGTGAATAAGAGATGGAAACATTTACAGCATGTATTTGAAATTTAAATAACCTGCATGACACCACTTATCCTTAATTAAAATGTTCAGATTAAAAGACATCTATGTAAATTCACCATAAAAATTTGAACATAAAATACTTGTCTAAAAATTATTCTTTAAAATCAAATTATTAGAGGAAGAGACTTACCCAGTGGATCTGAGTTCACTGTCAAGCAAATTATTACCTGGCTTCACTACACTGGGCTTCAAAGATGAACGAAGAAATAAAGGTAAATGTGAAAGAACATGTTCTTAATTTGTATTAATTATTTGAGCAATTTCTTGATAGATATAATCTGAAATTATTTTCTGTCTACAAATGAAAGTTCATTTGGCTATTTGTATAATAATGCCATTTACAGCAGAATGTAATTTTAATTAAATTGATGGGTTTGCTTATCAAGCATAATTTAATTGTGAGTTTATGCATTAAGGTTTTGCCTTGTTGTAGTTACACTGGAAGTATTCCAGAATGGTATTCCCATTTTCTCCAGAGGAAATAATTTTTCCTGAGCAGCTGTGATTAGAATTGAGGAAAAATTGCTTTTTAGTCATTTGCATTTTTGTATGATAAGGATTTCACAAACTCTGGGGTTTTATTCTGATATTATTGACAAATATTTGAGTTTCTAATCTGCTCTGCAGAAGCTGACTGGCAAACAGCAGTAAAGCAGACACACATAGAGAGTAGAAACACAGAAGGGAGATTGAATCTTCTGTTGAGGTAGTGTAGTGGTTAACTTTCATTTTCCAGTAGTATAAATAAGGTTGTTTCTATGGTTAAAATAATTGTGCTGATTCTAGAATCTGGAAAAGTCCTTGAGACATTGATCTTGATAAAAAAAAAAAGTCTTCCCTGCCTTCCCAACCCCTGTCTCTGATCTTTTACACTTGTGCTCATCCTTAGTCCTCCTTTTCTTCTGTCTGTCTAGTGACCTTCCTTACAAGTGCTAGCACAGCACCTTCCATGCAGAACAACTCTCTCTTTCATGATTTGAAGGCAGATGAAATGGAGCTGCTGTACTCAGCTTATGGTGATGAGACTGGGATCCAGTGTGCCCTAAGGTGAGTTCTCCCTCAGCAGCTCTGACTGCTCAAAGCAGTTTTATGGACTAAATGTCATCTGGGAGCCTTCAAGTTTTGATACCTTCTTCTAAAACTGACTTTCAAGGGTAACTCCCTATAAAACTTAAACAAACATTCATTATTCACAAGTTTTTTTTGGGCCTTTGTGGTTTTTAACCCACTGCCAATGACACTTCAAGTGTTAATTTGCTGGTAGTTGTGACAAACAAGTTTGCACTTAGATTTACTTCCATTAAAAAGAAACCCAACAAACAAAACAAAAAAATGCCCTGTCTTGAAGGCCTTGATTGCTTTTCTCAAGCGGTGTAGAAGAGCAAGGAATATGTAGGTGTAATAGGATGTAGTTGAGAAAAACTATATTGTAAGTTGAAGTTTGAATTCAACATTTTCTATAATGTTTGTATCTCCATTCCCAAAAGCTTACAAGAATTTGTGAAGGACACTGGAAATTACAGCAAGAAAATAGTAGATGATCTTCTGGACCAGATCACTAGTGGAGATCATTCCAAAACTGTTTATCAGCTAAAGCAGGTATGTCCTTGATGCACAGAAATGGCACAAAAAATAGAATGGATTTGTTTCTGGTTTGGTTTGGTTGGTGTTGGCTTGTTTGGTTGTTTTTTTTCTTGTTTTTGTTTGTGTATGTGTTTTGTTTGAGGTTTTTTAAGTTGTTTTGTTTGGGTTTTGTTTGTTTTGTTTAATATTGAATGAGATACTTTGAATTTCCCTGTCAGTTACAGCAGTTCAGGATTAGCTGTTCCTGCAGGCAGGCACTGAACCAAACTAGAAGCTGAATTAATCATCCTGCCTTTCTCTTTTTACCCTCTTATCCTATGAATATTGCTCCAAATGAGAATTTCTGAATACCTTTCAAATGGTCAATGGTTANAGAGCAAACTTTCACTAAAGTTCTGTACTGCTTCTTCATCTTTCTGTGCTCCAGATCTTTTTTGATTGTATAGTTAATAATAGTTACACAGATTTTTACAGCTAATACTAGAATATGAAATATTGTGGTAGACTTTTTTTCCTAGTAAATTTCTAGGGATAATCTTGCTTTTTGTTTTTCAGTAATTGAGCATAATTACCATTAGATTGTGAATAAGAGATGGAAACATTTACAGCATGTATTTGAAATTTAAATAACCTGCATGACACCACTTATCCTTAATTAAAATGTTCAGATTAAAAGACATCTATGTAAATTCACCATAAAAATTTGAACATAAAATACTTGTCTAAAAATTATTCTTTAAAATCAAATTATTAGAGGAAGAGACTTACCCAGTGGATCTGAGTTCACTGTCAAGCAAATTATTACCTGGCTTCACTACACTGGGCTTCAAAGATGAACGAAGAAATAAAGGTAAATGTGAAAGAACATGTTCTTAATTTGTATTAATTATTTGAGCAATTTCTTGATAGATATAATCTGAAATTATTTTCTGTCTACAAATGAAAGTTCATTTGGCTATTTGTATAATAATGCCATTTACAGCAGAATGTAATTTTAATTAAATTGATGGGTTTGCTTATCAAGCATAATTTAATTGTGAGTTTATGCATTAAGGTTTTGCCTTGTTGTAGTTACACTGGAAGTATTCCAGAATGGTATTCCCATTTTCTCCAGAGGAAATAATTTTTCCTGAGCAGCTGTGATTAGAATTGAGGAAAAATTGCTTTTTAGTCATTTGCATTTTTGTATGATAAGGATTTCACAAACTCTGGGGTTTTATTCTGATATTATTGACAAATATTTGAGTTTCTAATCTGCTCTGCAGAAGCTGACTGGCAAACAGCAGTAAAGCAGACACACATAGAGAGTAGAAACACAGAAGGGAGATTGAATCTTCTGTTGAGGTAGTGTAGTGGTTAACTTTCATTTTCCAGTAGTATAAATAAGGTTGTTTCTATGGTTAAAATAATTGTGCTGATTCTAGAATCTGGAAAAGTCCTTGAGACATTGATCTTGATAAAAAAAAAAAGTCTTCCCTGCCTTCCCAACCCCTGTCTCTGATCTTTTACACTTGTGCTCATCCTTAGTCCTCCTTTTCTTCTGTCTGTCTAGTGACCTTCCTTACAAGTGCTAGCACAGCACCTTCCATGCAGAACAACTCTCTCTTTCATGATTTGAAGGCAGATGAAATGGAGCTGCTGTACTCAGCTTATGGTGATGAGACTGGGATCCAGTGTGCCCTAAGGTGAGTTCTCCCTCAGCAGCTCTGACTGCTCAAAGCAGTTTTATGGACTAAATGTCATCTGGGAGCCTTCAAGTTTTGATACCTTCTTCTAAAACTGACTTTCAAGGGTAACTCCCTATAAAACTTAAACAAACATTCATTATTCACAAGTTTTTTTTGGGCCTTTGTGGTTTTTAACCCACTGCCAATGACACTTCAAGTGTTAATTTGCTGGTAGTTGTGACAAACAAGTTTGCACTTAGATTTACTTCCATTAAAAAGAAACCCAACAAACAAAACAAAAAAATGCCCTGTCTTGAAGGCCTTGATTGCTTTTCTCAAGCGGTGTAGAAGAGCAAGGAATATGTAGGTGTAATAGGATGTAGTTGAGAAAAACTATATTGTAAGTTGAAGTTTGAATTCAACATTTTCTATAATGTTTGTATCTCCATTCCCAAAAGCTTACAAGAATTTGTGAAGGACACTGGAAATTACAGCAAGAAAATAGTAGATGATCTTCTGGACCAGATCACTAGTGGAGATCATTCCAAAACTGTTTATCAGCTAAAGCAGGTATGTCCTTGATGCACAGAAATGGCACAAAAAATAGAATGGATTTGTTTCTGGTTTGGTTTGGTTGGTGTTGGCTTGTTTGGTTGTTTTTTTTCTTGTTTTTGTTTGTGTATGTGTTTTGTTTGAGGTTTTTTAAGTTGTTTTGTTTGGGTTTTGTTTGTTTTGTTTAATATTGAATGAGATACTTTGAATTTCCCTGTCAGTTACAGCAGTTCAGGATTAGCTGTTCCTGCAGGCAGGCACTGAACCAAACTAGAAGCTGAATTAATCATCCTGCCTTTCTCTTTTTACCCTCTTATCCTATGAATATTGCTCCAAATGAGAATTTCTGAATACCTTTCAAATGGTCAATGGTTATTTAATGGTTGATTGTGTCCCAGTGATGATGTGCCAGGGGATTTTATGTGTATGTTGTGCTGTTATATTTGAGTAAGAATGAATATCTCTCTGGAAGTGCAACCTTAAATTATTTTAAAATAGAAATTGCTGAAGTAATGACTAAGATACTTACTTAAATATAAAGATCATGGACAGAAGAAATAGTGACAAGTGACTCAAGGATTAGTGCATAACACTAAAATATTTCAAAACAGTAACAATTACATAGTAATTGTATTACAGAGACTTGAAGAAGCTTTCTCTAGACTTACTTTATGTGTGAAATGTCAATATACTCAAAATTGTGCAAGAAAATGGCCTCTGCTGTTTAATAAAAGTAATTGTATTCTTTCTTTCCAGAGGAGAAACATTCCAGTAAAACCACTGGATGAAGTTAAAGTAAGTTATGTTGGTTGGTTGTTTTTTTTTTTACTGGAAAAAAATCTGCCCTGGGATAGGGATGAGCAGAGTGTTTAGTGGAGTCCCAGAGCATTTGGTGATGTTGGTTTCAACAGGTAGATATTCAGAGTACCCTGATCTTCTAGGTCCCTTCCAACCCCTAATATCTATGAATCTGTGAATCCATGTGACTGGTCTGGAACTGGTTTTGCTGCCTGTGAGTTGTAGGTTGGCCAGTCTAATTATGGATTCTCCAGTCCCATGTGTTGTGGCTCTCACTTTTGAGAGTATGGATTCATGTCTTCATGTTGAGCATTAAAAAGTGACTGTGACAGCTTGTGACCATTGCTAATTTTTCTGTTTTTTGTGTTTCTAAAGCTTGGAGAATCTGCTGGAGATGGAAACACTTCTGATTTGGACTTCCTCTCTATGAAACCATATTCAGATGTCTCTCTGGATATTTCCATGTTAAGTTCATTAGGTAAGTAATAATTCAATATAAGTAATAGTAGTAAGTAAATTAAATATAAAGCCATCAATTACCATGTAGGCAAAATAATGGCTGGATTTGCTAAGAGTAAATAGTGTTCAGAAAGTAGTAATAAGTCTGCATTTAATGTGGGTAAAAGAATAGGGATTATACAAGAGAAATGAAACCTTGGGCTCCTTTGAGCTGCACATGTGCTAGCCAAGGTAACTCTGCCTCTGCCACTGAAGTGTTTGTACCTCATGAGTCAATCTACAGGTGCTAATGCTGGGTTTTGGTTGGTAACTGGTGGCCCTTAGGGAAGGTGAAGAAGGAGCTTGACCATGATGACAACCATTTACATCTGGATGAAACAACCAAGCTGCTGCAGGACCTTCATGAAGCTCAGGCTGACAGGGTGGGATCCCGACCATCCTCCAACTTGAGCTCCCTCTCCAACACCTCTGAAAGAGACCAGCATCATCTTGGTAAAGTTACTCATGTCACAGAAGTTGCATAATTCTGCTCTGATTGAAACTGGTTAAAACTTACAGTTTAATGTATGTAAATTTGGCATTCATCTGTCCTGGTAAAACTGCAGGATCACCTTTTAACTTTTAAATATTCATGGCAATGGAAACATGAGACAATGTGCCTTTGACCTGTGGAATTAAGGACACTAATTGCAGTTGTTTTTTTATTAGATGTGATTGAAATAATTGTGAAATAAATTAGTATTGACTGGTGTCAGTGCTAAGGTGTATATGATGTTTACCTCACTCTGGCATGGTTCTGTGGAGGAAGTAAGAGGGGAGCTGCTACAGTAGCTTTCCAGGGCCAAATACAGGATTCATTGAGGCAGGATGATGGGCTAAGATACCACTTGACAATTCAGAGCCATTTCTAAGGAGGTAGGAGATGTTGATTGGATGATAATTGCATTTTGTATGACACTTTTTAACTCACAGTACTGGAATAGTGGCTGATTTTTAGAAAGGGTCAAAATCACTGAGGAATTTTCTAATTTTCAAAATGTTTACAATATTTAAATGTCTGTGTTGCTTTAGAAGTCTGAAAGGAATGTGTGAAATAACCATGCTGTTAAATAAAAAAACGTATCTGCATTATTTTTATGTCCTTTTAAAGGTTTTGATTGGTTTTTTTTTCTCATGTTCTACAGGAAGCCCCTCTCATCTGAGTGTTGGAGAACAGCAAGACATGGTTCATGACCCCTATGAATTTCTTCAGTCTCCAGAAACCTCAAATGTCACTACTAACTAATCTGAAGTACTATATATATATTTTGTATTTGAATTGTATTATGTGTTTATCAAGTTTTTGTCCATGGCAGAAACGTCACTTTTGTCCTCTTTTCTATGAGGATGCCTGTAAAATATTATCTCATATATGCTGGATTCAACAAAACAAATAACCTACTTAGTGCATCATGTTGTTGCTTTTGATTTGCTTGGGGAGGGAAGTTGTTGTCTGCTGGTGTGTCAGTCTTGACTGAAAACCAACTAATAATGTGTTAGAAAAAAAAATGTATTTTCTAAAAACCAAAAAGTGAACTTTCCCACTAGCATGGCAGCAGTCATGGAATTTTTCTAGTAACATCTACCAGTTCTGCTCAGGACTTGAACACCTTCCAAGAGAAATATTGTATTTCAAGTGACAGAACTACATGAACTGTGGTTATTATTGTGTTTGCCATGTCCTAATCCTAAAAAAAAAAACCCTATAGATGTTGTTTCTGTTTCCCCATAATTTAAAATATTTGTTTGAAGATCTAGAAAATACTTTATTTGAAAGTAACAGTACTTGGTAGTTGCATTCAGATGCTCACTATGAGAAGTCTACCCAGGTTCTAAAAAAAATCAGTGTTTTTGTGATCCCTTGTGTTTTGAAACACAAAGAATATATACTACTTATTTTTTCATTTCCTATGTAAATTTACTTGGATGACAGATACTGGGTAAGTTGGTTGTAGTTTTAAAATAACACTTTTATAACTCAGTACTGATGTTAAGTAGGAGATTTTTGTATCATGTGCAAGCTGGACAAATGTCACAAATTTACAATATTTTGTAAATATGAATAAAAACAGAAAACCACTTTTTGCTCTTTTCAGACCTCTTGTTCTTGCCAGCAGAAAACTTGCTTCCTTGGCTTTGCTAAGTCTGTAAACAAATTTATTTCTAGGAACCAACAAGGAAGTCTCTGTGATAACTGCTATCAAAGTGTTGGATAAACAGAATCCAGGCTCACCCCCCCCTGCAGCTGCTGGAGGTCAGAGGTGGAGCAGATCCCCTGCAGGCCAGGGATAATCCCATGCTGGAGAAGTTTGTGGCCCCAAGGAGAGTCTGGATAAACTTGAGAGAACTGTGTGAACCCAAAAAAATCCAACCCTGTCCTGGGCTGCATCAAAAGAAGCATGACCAGCAGATCCAATCCAGGGGTGATTTTGTTTCTCTGCTCTGGTGAGACCCCCCTCTGGAGTTCTGCATCCTGCTCTGCAGTGCTCAGCACAAGGACATGAACCTGTTGACAGAATCTCTTTCATTTGATTTCCTAAAGTGATGTATTTAGGCTGAAAGACCCAGGGTGATTTCTCACATAGGCTAAGAAAGTGTTCCCAGGTTTTGCTGAATTCAAGGGCCATTTTATTTCTGGAAAACCAAAAACTGCCAGATAATCTTTTTTTTTTTTCCCTTCAGCTGCAGGCAGGTCCTCACTCAGCAGGCCAGGAATATTTGCTATAAGCAAAGCAAGGAGCTGTGCCAGACTGTTCTGCTCTCCCCTCTGCCAGTGCTGGGTTCTGCAGCACCTGGAGCAGCCCCTGACTTGGACTTTCACTTCACAGCTTCAGTTCTCACTCAGGATTGGTGAAAATGCTCAACTGTAGAGTTGATTCTGCACCTAGTGAGAGGTTTTCATCACTCAGGATCTTCAGGTTTTGGTGCTGATTTCAAAGCCTCCCAGTGTATTAAATAGAAAATAGAAATAAAAGCTCATTGTCTCCCTTGAAGTAGCTTTGATGAATTAAAAGAATAATTTGCTTCTAAATACACTTACTGGCCTCTCAACCTTAGAAGCTGAAGCATTCTGGGCATTTGCACAAGGGAAGCTTGCTGATTTTCTAAGCCATGAATGCTGAGAGATAACAATCCAGGACATCATGTCCAGTAGGAGGCTTTTGTTCTGGTTTTTTGATTGCTTCCTTTGCAGGAAGTTGCTTTATTTGTTGCTTTAGAGTTTTCTCAGAATCACGATGGCAACAGGGGAAAAAAAAGCCAACAACTTAAAGCAATTAATGCTTCTGGTCTTATTGAGAACATCCATTGCTTTCTTGTGTAATGATCACAAAGTTATTATGAGATCCCACACATGACTCCTACTAGATTAATGTCAAAATGCTGTTGGTTGAAAAATTCTATTTCACTTGAATCTTAATGAAAATTAACTTCTCTGTTTTCAGGTCCTGACATTTTACTCAGTGGATGACTATTCTTCCTTGAATCATACCCCACTGTGCCAAGGTCAGCAATGCCTTCTGCAGGACAGGAGATACATCTGCAGTCTAAAAAGAACCTCAAGATCACTTTTCTTTCCTCAACCTGGTAGGATTACACCCTAAAAAAATCCCTGACAGATGTTCTCTGTTCAGAATTATAGGAATTCCTGTTCTCCAGTCTGGGTGTTACAGGATAATCTTCATAATTCTTACAAGTTGTTTAGCTAGCAGACAAAAAAAAGCACATTATTGCTGGAGCCCAAGAGAAAAGGCCCCCAGGAAAGCTGTCCAGCTCTTGTTCCATGATTTGTACCTTCACAAATGTGTTGCTTCTTGGAAGTTTCTTTCCCCTTCCTTCCCACTGTTTTCTTGGATCTTCTGCTGTGGTCACCTGAAGAATTTTTTTTTTACCCAAGTTGCAGTGTGAAGCTCCTGGGTTAGTTCCTTGCTTTGTTTTTCTTGTCTGGAGGAACCCAAGGGCAGGGCCAGCCCTCAGAAATCCAGTGCCAATCCCATCCCAGCTAGTTAGTTGCAGAGGATTAGTGCAAACAGGTACTAGGAACAGGTTTATTACTTTGCACTGCTTGACCTGTCACTCCCACCTCTAAAAATTAACTTCCTACCCATCTGCTTAAAAGAACCCCAACCAAATAAAAAAATACTACCAGGCATCTCCACAGCTGGACCATTCAGAAAAAAAATTGGATCTTTCTTTGCTAGGTTTAGGATCCCTCTTATCCTGGTTAAAAAGTGTTTTCTAGTCAGAAGAGTCATCACATGGGCAATGCTGAAAATAGTTGACACACCAAGTCCTTGTTTTGTTACCATGGCAGCAATTGCCAATATTTTGAAGAGAATGACTGCTCACTGACACAACAAAAGGACAATGGGAAGGTGTGTTTCCTTCAACCATCCAGGAAGTCTCATTTTATGGCCACATGCAATTCTTTCCTAGGATGTTGAGGCAAAGTTCATCAGAAACAGAACAGCATCTAAGCTGGTGGGAAAAAAAAGAAATCTAATAATCTAATACAGAAAGGACCAGTNGAGAGACAGAAATGGGAGGACCTTACAGTGGACAATCTGCTGTCTCATTCAAGAATTCCTGAGCAAGAAATGCAGCATCCCACTGGGTTTACAGATCTGTCTTCTTTTCTTAGAGCTCTCCTGCATGGTACATGGGACAACTTGTACTAACTCATGTTTCACAGTCATTCACATCTATCTGAATCTGCAGATTTCTATAATGTTTTAAATTTTACGATGTTTTAAATAGGAAGCAGGCATTGATATATAAAGAATTCAGCTTCTTTCCCTGAATGTACATAAAGCATAGGTGATGATATTGTGAGTGTGGCTCTTCTGAAAATAAAAGCTAATGAAATGGTTGTGGGATGTGACATAGTTAAAGCACAGGTCCTCATCTGGTGGATGCTACAGAGGATGCACATGATTGAACAGAACAAGACTGAAGGCACATCAGAATTCCAGCAAGGTAATTGCTCAGATAGACATGCTATTTTTCAATATCCTGATTTTTTTTCAGTGTATATTAATTTTTTCTTTCTTTTTATTTATCAGTATCCTGTTTTTTTCCAGTGTATATTATTTTTTAATTTCTTTTTCAAAAGAAGAATAAGAAGGGACAGAATTAATAACCTATTTACTTAAATACATTGCAAAAAAAACTGTGGGCATGAGACCTACAGCTGTGCTGACTCCTCCTGTGTTACAATAAGAATCACAGTGCTGTAATGGGAGTGCTCAATTGACACCCTAGGATTTCCTAGCAACAATCTATGTTTTGTACATAAAATAGTGGATTAAATACTGCCTATCAGTGTTTTCTTATTATGCTGTTAAACCTTTCTCCCTCTCCCATGTAAAAGGAAAAGAGTCTTATTTGGACATTAAGCAGAAGTCATGGTCTGTAACATGCTGAATTCTAGAACAAGAAATCAGATTATAAGTGTTTCTTGTTAGCCAGGTTGACCCTTCTAAAAGTAAAATTAGTGTTAGTTCAGAAATAAACTACAGATTCACTGATTTTTTAATCCTGCAAAGGACAGAGTGCCCCATAAGCAAATAGAAAGCTGGGCTTTTTGCTTTCTGTAGGGATTCACATATTTCTACCCTGTGGAAGAACAGAACTAAACTGATTTCTCGTAATTGTGCTCACAGCTTAACACTATTTTTGATACAGAAATTAGAGGGAAAAAATAATTGAAATTCAGTCTTCAGTGTTTCCTTAAGATACTTTGGTTCATTTAGAATGTTATTTTCCCAATTTGTTATAGAAAATGTGGGCTGGTTTTAAAAAAACATCCTGGGAAATTACAATCTATTTCAATGGCAGCATCAGAAACATGAATAAAAACTTATGGTGCCATCTAGCTAGAAGATTTTATGCATGACCTGCATGTATTACAGATTTAAATGTGTTGACACAAACACACAGATCTCTTCCAAATGAGCTAAACATGAAATGCCTACCTGATAAAACTCAATAAAGCAACCCTTTCTAGTGTATCTGGGATTCCAGTTCACCAGAGGGTAGCTATATATACTCCAGATGTGGTCTAACTAGTGCAGAGTAAAACTGAGATGCAGTAGATAGTGGTTTTAATGGCTGTTTTTTTGGTGTTTAGCTGATTTTCAGGTTTCTTATCTTGGCTAACTTCCTGACACTTCAGAAATACTGCCAGCAAACTGGCAAAAAAAAAAAGGAAGAATTATTTCTCAAGAGCATGAAATAAAATTAGTAATCCAACAAAGAATTATCTAAGGGAAACCAGAATTGTGAGGGTATTTTAACACTGTTTATAGCTGCACTTGTTGAGATCATGGTGTATTTTTACATAGCTGGCCTTCTTTTCTGTCTCAGTAGAAATGCTGATTTTTCTCTTGTATACAACATATTTTCTGCTGGATATTTGGTGTTACCAATGTCTGGAAGCAGACTGCTGTGGAATATATGTAAAAAGAATTATGATTTCTTTATGATGATTAAAATAAATCGTACTGTATCTCCCTACTTTGTGTGTGGCCCATACAAAACAATAAAGATTTGATATTTTTTTTTAAGTCCTTTGAGAAAGCATCAGCCTCTCTTCTGCACCAACCCCTGATTCCTTACCCAATTGTTTTGGTTATGTTTACTAGTCATTATTGACCTCTTTGTTAACATAGCTACTGTTGACATCATGCACAACCCAACAGAGATAAGGCCTTGTGTTCTGTTGCATCATTACAGGGCAGCTCTCCAAGTCCAAATTATTCATCTATATTTGAAATATTTGTCTTTAGAGCTTTGTAATGAGACTTGTTTACGGGGGGGGATGGAAGGGGGGAAATCCCTGCAAAAGAAAACAGCAGTCTCAGTGCAAAAACAAGAATTCAGTGAAATAATAAGGAGAATGTGCTTTTTAGCTGCTGTTTGTAGATCTCAGTTGCTAGGGTGGCTGATAGCACGGAGCAGAACCTTGTCCCATGGTTACAGTTTGCATATCTTTGCTTTTCTTGACAACAAGGATCAAGACCATACCTTCATCACTTACCTGATTAGAGCTGGCTCAGAAAATTAATGCTAAGAGGAAAAAAACCTCTTATGTAACTCCATGTAACCATTGGTATGCTGGATCTCATTCACAGACAAACCTGTGAATGATTCACTGGTGGGTATAAAAATCTGCCTGGTTTGCATTCATTTTACTGCCTCTGGTTAAGGGAAACAAGTCCTTCAGTGGGATAACTCACTGCTGTAGGCACAATGTCTTTGGAGGAAAGGGAAGATTTTATTCTTCAGAACAAGGCTGGCTTCTCGCATGAAAAGAAACAGCCATTTAACCATCAAGTCACTGGACAACCTGATCAGCATCTGTGCTTGTAAACTGGGTAAGGCTGCCCCTTCCCAGTTAACTCAGCTCTTTGCTACTGATTAGCCAGGGTCAAAATGTGCCCTTGGAGCTGCACAAAGAAGCAAGAGGGTTTTTTTTTCCTGGAAAAATCCCTATTTTCTTGCTGCAGATGATGGTGATGAGAATCCTGAAAGGTTTATTAAACCTAATGTCTAAAGAATCACAAGACTTGCAAACACACAGCTCCTGCTTTCCCAGGATAATCTTAACCTTCTTGTTTCAATCCTCATCCCCCCTGGTGCAGATTCCTGAGGTGTATCTCCAAAGAGTCTTCCAGACACACTCATGGCCATCCTTCTAGGACTGTATAAATCCTCTACAAGAGTCTGAAACCTTAAGTGGGCTTAACTGAAGAACTATCTGTGCAAAAACACACTATTGTTTTTCCTGCATGTGAGATGCTTCTCCCCTCTTTGCCTCCTTTTTACTCCAAATCTGTCCACACAGAAGAACTTTGTTGAGCTCTGTCAAGCCCATTCAGTTCATCACATGTGAGAGAAGTGTGACCTTTTCAGTCAGTCTTTGTGAGTCTAGCATTTTTTTTCCCCACTAATTATCTTAAAACGAGTTCTGTGGTGAAGTAGTAAAAGTGCATTTGTATATTTATTTTCTTTCTGAAAGCTGGTACACTAAAGGCATGGTGATGATGTTCTCTCCTTTGTTGCCCTTTGGGAAGGACTCAGGCTGTCACAGACTGGCAGCCAAACAGTTTGGGGAACAGAAGCTTTACAGTGATAAAAATGTGCTTTTGAATCACTTCGAAGTTGGAGCAAATGAAAAAATAAAAAGCCTGAAGGATTGACCACAGCATTCCTCTGAGAGAAGAGAGATTAGTCTGCCTGGCAGACTATGGAGGGGCACCATGTCTGTCTGGTTTTCATTGTTTAATAAACTGCTACTTGTAATTATACTTAACTTTTTGTCTTTTGTTTTTGTTTCAGTAATCTCTCTCTTAGACTCTCAGGATGAACACACAGCTCATAGAATGTTTTGACTTCTTGTGTTTCTAGTTAGGTTTGTTTACGTTCTAGGAATATATACTTTTACATTTCAGGTCCTGAATATAAAGCTGTATAGACAACCTTCCAAATGGAATGATTTCCCAGAGAAATTAGTAAGAAAAAAATTAGTCCCTCTCTTCAGGTACATTGTTTTAACTGGATTCTAGCACAGCACTATCAAGTCCACCAAGCTTTGCTGAGTCATTAGAGTCTAGTTATAAATTAATGAATGAGGATGCACAAGAGTTAATTAGATTTCTGCTCTCTCTGTGCTCGTAGATTTTGAATGGCATTGCTCCAGATTAGGCTGGTGGCAGCAGCTCTCCCCTGTGCCAACCCAAGGCCTCCTTCTAGGCAACTGGCAAGCTGAGGGAATAGAAGGTTTGGAACGCCTGCTGCACTGCACAGCCTCATCTTTTACACGATCGGGGTTTTTTTTTGCCTTTTTTTGCTTTAACAACCATAGATTAAAGCACCACCGAGCATCGATCCGAACCTAAACCCACCAGAGCCCTCCAGAATTGCGGCTCCCCTCCGTCCTCCCTCGGGAGACAGGAGTGGAATGCTCGAGATGGCGGAAGCCGATGGACCAGCCCTCGCCTCCCGCACCAACCGGGGGGCATCCCCGGCCCGCATCGCATCACCCCCCGCTCCCGGCTGCCAGGGAGCCCCCGTCTTCCCACCGGCGCATCCCCTTCTCCACCTGCTGCGGGGCAGCGAGCGCGGAGGAGCCGCCGGAGGCCCCGCCGGTCGTTAACCAGCCATTTAAGGCAGCGGCTGCCCCGGCTCTAATTCATTAATTCATTCTCCAGGCTCCGCGGGGGGCGGTCGCACCCGCCCGGCCTATGGGGGCGAGGGGCGGAGGGGAGAAGCGGGCGGTGCCCGGGTGGCGAGGGCGGTGCCAGGCGAAGCGGCCGCGGCTGCCTTGACAGCGGCTCCCGAGAGCGTTCGGAGCGCGGGCGGGTGTCAGCTTGGGCTGGCGGGAGAGCCTTGCGGTGAGTGAGTGGCTGCTGCGGGGTGGGCGAGACGAGGCAAGACTTTTACGGGGGGAGCGTGTGGGGGTGGTTTTTTTTGCCCTCTCTCTCCTTTTGAACGCGCTGGCTAATTGGTTTTTATTCGGTTAACGAAGACGCGAGGGTAGAGTGATGGGCGCGTTGTCAGAGTCGCCCCTGGGCTGGCGGTCCCCGGTGCCACCGGCAGCCCGGAGCCACCGGAGGGGTGCGCGGCTCCCTGCGCTGCCCCGTCGCGTTATGTAACGTCCGCGGGGGGCTGCGGGAGAGGCAGCGGCAGCCGCCGCCTTCCTCCGCAGGATTAACCCCTCGCTGTCTCCGCCGCGTTCCACCGTGAGAACCCCCGAGAGCCTCTCTCTTTTGCGCGCCCCATCGCTCATAAGCCCCTCAAATCGGCATCTCCCGCCGCCGTCGGAGAAGGGACGCGGGGCTGTAACCTCTGCGGGGGCCGTTCCCGCTTCGTGGCAGCCCCGCAGCAGCAGGTCGGTGGATGGGCGATGCTAAAGGGCTGGCTGGGGGTGGCTGGGGAGCCCGGTTGTGCCCGAAGGTGGCTCCCCGAGGGGCTGGGAAGAGCCACCTTGCGCACTACGCAGTGGTCCCTTTCTTGCTTTGCCAGCAAAGCTTCAGGCGCTGTAGCTGCTGCTTCGTGTGCTCGATGGGTAAACATGATTTGCTTTCCACCCTCCCTCCCTCCACCTCTTTTGATTTGTATTCATTTTTTTCTTATGCCCAAAAGTCCCCCGAAGGGATTTTTGTCTCTGGGATGCCCTCCCCTAGGGCTCCTCCATCGAAACCAGCATCAGCTGTGGGAAACCGTTTAGGGATCGCAGCGCAACAGCCGCAGGTGTACTCCAGGGTGAAAAACAGGAGACAAAATCCTGTGGATTAATCCGGGAACCCGGCTATTTTGAAAACAAATAGCCAACACCCCTCCCACGCCTTTCCAAGTTGCCAGGATTTCTTCAGTCGTGAGTAAAAGCTGTGGTACCTGCGTGAGGTTCTTCCTCAGGGAGGTGCTACAAGGTGCTGAACACACTTCAGTGGAAAGCCTGTGTGGTGAAATATTGACAGCTTGGAATCCTGCACTGGATGCTGCTGGCATTAAATTTCCCTATTTGTGTTTGTAGAGTCAATGTATAGGGAGGAAATTCCGTTTTTACAGAGCTGTATAACTGCTTACACTTATTTTAAAAGAAAATAAAGGAGGAGAAAAAAACCAACCTCCAGCCTGAAATGAAACCCATGATACGAGGCTCTATAAATAATTTTTACTGAGCCTTCACCCTGCTATTTAATGATGCCAGTTGAGAAAACAAGCTTCAGAAGGTTGGCAAGTGATAATGAAATGGGAAGATTTGGGTTGGTTGTTCTTTTCCTCTGGTGCTGTGAAAACTTGGGGAAAAACAGACTGCCTGTAGAATTTCATTGTTTCAAGCTGAAAATGGCACGATGGTTTATTGAATGTATAATTATTTTTTTTTAAATGGGCTTTTTTAATCCTTTTTTACATTTTTTTTAAGACCATACCCAAACTCACCCTCTCCAAAACCAAACTAAAATGCTATTTGCAATGGTTTTGTGGGTCACAGTCACATGCCTTTAAATAGTCCATCATTTGTAACTGCTGAAGTGTATGTCCAGTCTTAAATCCTAGTGCAGTGTAGGGCTTGGACAGCGTGCCATGCCAAGGATCAAATTGCAGATAAAGTTCACATAGGAACCTCCCTGCCCTGGTAGCACTTGACCCTTGTAAATGTAAGAAAAGATCTTTATAAATGGAAATGTACAGCCAGCAAGCATTTGTTTCTGTGGCCAGTTTAAACTCTGGATTGGTCATTGTGTAAAAAAAAAAGGTTAAATATATTTTTTATAGTTTTACTTCTTTAATTCCAGTTACTTTCTGTAGGCAGCTGTATGAGAGGAGTTATTTTTTTACTACTTGTACCTGTGAGTGTTAATATGGGAGGGGCTGGAGGAGGAAGACAGTTATATTACTATATGTTAAGGCTAGTGTATTCTGATTATAGATAGAAGCAATTAATTGTACTTAATACATCTCAGAATATTTTAGAGACTCAATATTTAACCTTGGTAACTAGCTCTTAAATGATGAGATGCAAATTAAAATGAGATCAGATCTTTTTCTTGTCTTGCATGGTTTGATTATGTAAGTCTTCAGTGTGAAATGTGACTGTATTCCCAAGCCTGTGTGACTCCATGAAGAACAGTCTTTCCTGTGCTGTAGTCACTTGGTGATGTCATGTCCTTTCCATCTGTGCAAGGTGCTGCTTCCAGCCCTTGAATAAATGAAAGGGACCCTTTTCAGCAAGCAACAAACAGGATTTGGTTTTTTTTCTCCTTCCAAAACCCATTTTGATGCCATGGAGAGCTGAAATTAAATGCAGGGATATAATTTTCACCCCTAGTGTTTCTCTGCCATCCTGGTGTGAGTGCTTTAGGTGTCTCTGCCAAGTAGTTGGAAAGAAATACTCTGCTTATTGTTTGTATTATGGTGTCTGGGAGCTGGGTCCAGGGACCTTAAACTAAGGTGTTGGGTGCCATAATAACCATGGAACAGAATCCTGGGCTTGATCCTCAGAATATTATCATGCAAAATACAGAACAAGATACTGCAAGTGGTACAAAGAAGGAGGTGCAGCTGTTGTTAAGGATACACTGGTATGTGTGTGTGTGCATTATCCAGCTGTGTATTTCCTCCTCCTCATGTGTTAGGGCAAAGGGAATTGTAGAACTTAAGACTTACACAGTTTTCTTAGGGAAATTCTGGTATGAAGGGCTACTCTTGGGCCGTGAGTCATGTCTTGGTTTGGGGGATTTAAAAATGAATTTAACTTGATAAATGCTGAAAGCTGAAATAAAATTTTAAAAGCTACATCAACAAAACACTTTCTCTTCAGGCTAATGATTTTTACCATTCTCTGTAGTTTTTGTATTTTTTTTATTTTGGAAATTAAGTTTCCCCACCTTGTGCTTGAAGTGATCTCCTTGGATCTTCCTTACTCGTGGCTTTTGCAGCAGTGTTTTGAGAGGGTTCTCTGAAAGTTCAGATTTACAGCCTGCTTTGGATGGAGGGGCTGGGAGGGGATGTGGAGATTATGGAGATGAGGCTGAGCATTCTCTACAGTTGCAATGTTAC
The DNA here is from genome assembly GCA_013401355.1 of Ceyx cyanopectus. Classification (NCBI taxonomy): domain Eukaryota; kingdom Metazoa; phylum Chordata; class Aves; order Coraciiformes; family Alcedinidae; genus Ceyx; species Ceyx cyanopectus. Next base: position 74,958 of record VYZU01044345.1, read on the forward strand.
CAGTGAGGAAACCTGTACTCAACTGATCCTACAGTGATTTTATTTGGAGCTGTGAATTAATTCTATGACTGACTACTGTGGGGAGCAGCTGTTGTCTTCCTCTCTTTTGGATCAGTGATTTCCAAGTCTTTTTTTAAACGCACCATGACCAAACACCTCATGTAAACAGTTGAGACTCTTCTGTGAAGGATGCTCTAGACACTGGGTTGTCTCCTTGCCTGTGTGTGGAACTGCAGGAGATTTGTGCCCAGATTATTTCTTAATCTACCAATGACAGCAGCCCAGCAGAGCTCAGAATGAGTACTTGGGAAGTGGAATCCTCAAATGTCACAGTTGTAGAATGGAAAAAGTCATAATAAGAGTTCCCCAGCACGTAAACATGACAAGGGTGCCTGCATTTCTTTTGCCTTCACAATTGAAGTCAGTATTCTTTTAAAAATAAAAAAAAAAGTCTAATTGACTATTGCTGCTAAAGGTCTGTGTGTCTAGAAATGCTGAATTTATGCACATGTAAAGAGGCAATATTTTGTGATTATTTGGAATGAAGGAATGTAATTTACTAACTAATTTTTAAGCCTTAAAATATCATCTACCCAGCTTTGCCCTTGTCCATAGTGCTAATTCACCTGTATCATTGGGAGAACTTGCAGTCCAGCCATGCAGTTCCACATAAAGCCTCCAAAAGGCTATTTTTCTTTAGCTAAAGATGCGTTTAAATGTTTTCCTGCTTGTTTTGTGCTATATTCTAGGGAAAATGGATGGCTCCTATTCACTTGAGCATCACGTGTGGGGAAATCTGCCCAGAGCAGAACTCAGGAGAAAAATGTTTTAACTCTAGTTCCTCCTGATAGCTCTGGAGAAAGCTTAAGGGAAGCTTTAAGAGCATTGGCTAAGGCATTGCATTTTATTAGGAGGATGTTGCACTTCTCCAGATGGTTTATCCCTTCCCTCAGCTTCAATGTTTATGCAAAAAAAAATGTGGGAAAAAGATTCCATCTGCTGCTCTTTGTCTCTTGCTGTTTTTATTTGGCATAAATAATTACAGACAGAGAATAAATTTGAATTGCATTTAGCTGCAGTTCTGTAGCATTTTTAAAGCACGGGGAAGATAGATCAAGTACTAGAATAAAACAGATGCAATCAGACAAATACAATTTGATAATGTTATGAATCCAATTCATTTGCAAAAAGTAGCACCTCTTATGCTCATTGAAAAATTGTTTGTTTTTTTTTTTTTTCTTGGATTTGCTGGAAGGTCTTAAGAAGGTTTGAGTATAAACTGTGGTGCAATGGGTGAGTTTTACCAAAAATACAGAAACAAATTCTGATCAAAATGACACTTTAGTGCTTACCAATACTTTGTGTGCAGGAAGGAAGGTGAAAACAGCTAATAATTAATATAAACCTACTAGGTTGTGTGCCTGTGGGGAGAATTCTTTGTAGTATACCTATTAATTACCTGATTACAAATGTCTGGGTGCTATGGCAGAAGGGGTTAAGAAGGGGAGGGATCAGGGCTGAGAACTTGAGCAGACATTGCATTTATGGGCTGTTTTATGCAGGTTACTGTCTCTGGGCACAAGATGAAGAATTGACACTATAGACTTTGGATTTTAGCTAGAGGATGACTGATTCTTTCTATATCTATCTATCTATCTATCTAATTTATCTATCCATCTACCTACCTACCTACCTATATATCTACCTACATTTCAAAATAAGCTGCCTATTCTGTTAACTGTCTTTTATCTGAGACTGAATTAAGTATCTACCTTTTTGTCCTGTCTTGGACAAATGCACTCTTGCTGCATTAACTGTCGTGGAAATTATTAAGACTTCCATTAAAAAGTGGTTTTGCAATCCTTGCTGCCAATGAAGGCAATTCCATTTCTATTGGGACAGAATATTTCTAGAATGCTAGAGGCAAGCTAGACAAAGCAGATAAAAAAGTACATGGCATAGCNTCACAGAATCATTCAGGTTGGAAAAGATTTGGGATCATGGAGTCCAGATATTAACTCTACTCTACAAACTTTACATTTAACCATGTTCCTCACTACCTCTTTCTATATCTATCTATCTATCTATCTAATTTATCTATCCATCTACCTACCTACCTACCTATATATCTACCTACATTTCAAAATAAGCTGCCTATTCTGTTAACTGTCTTTTATCTGAGACTGAATTAAGTATCTACCTTTTTGTCCTGTCTTGGACAAATGCACTCTTGCTGCATTAACTGTCGTGGAAATTATTAAGACTTCCATTAAAAAGTGGTTTTGCAATCCTTGCTGCCAATGAAGGCAATTCCATTTCTATTGGGACAGAATATTTCTAGAATGCTAGAGGCAAGCTAGACAAAGCAGATAAAAAAGTACATGGCATAGCCCCAGAAGCCAGGCACTGAGAGCATTCTGTTGATTTTATTATTATTTATTTTATTATTTTTGGAAAAGCAGATTTGAGTGTGGAGATGACAAACTGAGAGAATGCATTTGCAGCTACTGAGGCTGTATTTGTGCTTCATGAAGACAGAGAAAGTTGGTTCTTCAGAACATTTAATACAATAATATGCCTGCTTTATGTGGTCTAATAAATAAAGCAGCATGGAGTATGGGTCCAGCATCCTCGTTCTGTTTGGAACTCTGACAGCACAACAGACATGTTTCTTCATCCCTCTGCCTGTAAAATGGCATCAGTGCTAAATTCTGTTACAAATTCAATTCAGATTAGTCATTAGGAGGAATTTCTTCTCCATGAGGGTGGTGAGCCACTGGCACTTTTTAATGATTCTCCTTTGCATACCAGATTTCACCAGTCAAAACTGAAGCCTTTTCTACACTGTGTCCTGTTCCCATGTGGCCCAGAAAGACCCCAATANTAACATTACTATTATTTATTTCATGGCATTATTAGTAGTATTAGTATTATTCCTCTAAGCATTTTTCCTATATCAGGTTTATAAACTTGTAATTTATTAGCAACTGAAAATAAGTACAAAACATTTTCAATAGCTACAGATATCATATTGAAGCCAGTATGAGACAGTAATATGACAAGAGAGACTTGTCCAGACATTTCTGAGTTAGCCCTTTATGTAACAAGTTATAACATTAATATTTTTGCTGCACTTTCTAAATAACTCCATTTTTCAAGAAAAAAATTAAGAAGCCACAGTCCAGAAAATAAAGGGCTGCTTATTTTTTCCTTCAGAAAGAAAAGTAGGTGGTGATACCTACAAAGTAAAGGACACACTTTAATCAAATCAGTGGAGTGACTGCTATTTAGAAAACAAAAGGAAACACTAAGTGTTCAGTTGGCTGATGTAACCATGATTAAATTAAGTTTATGACCTCTTTTGCAATGTTCTTTCCCTGACTTATTTTTTAATATGGTAAATTTTATTTCCATAGTTACATTTTAATTAAAATTTATGGGTTTATTTACAGAGTACTGGGGATGGACTGTTGCTTGATGGTGGATGGCACTGATTTCTTGCTGATTTATTATTCATGTTGTGCCATGGACTGTAGCCTGTAGCTAAACAGAAAGTAAACTGGTGCAAATGAATGTAATTGGTTTATCCTCTTTTTTTTTTTTGTAGCACCATGGCTGACAATAAAGTCAAGTCACCCAAACCTGTGAACAAGACCCCTCCAAAGTCTCCTTCAGATCCAACAAAGGACCGAGCAGCCAAAAGATTGTCCTGTGATTCCAACAGCTCCCACGAGGGAGCTATGGCAGGAGAAATCAGTGCTCTGGAAGAGGCCTTTAGAAAATTTGCCATCCATGGTGATACAAGAGCTACAGGAAAAGAGATGCATGGGAAGAACTGGTCAAAGCTATGTAAGGACTGCCATGTGATAGATGGGAAGAACGTGACAACCACGGATGTTGACATTGTCTTCAGTAAAATCAAGTAAGTTCCTTTCTGCCACCATTTCCTTTTCTCCCCTGCATGTTTTGTAGATATCATTTGTTTGTTGTCCTGTTGCTTACAAATACTGTGAAGAAATGTTTGTCACAAGAAAGAAAGTTACTTTATGGTTTTTTATCCTACTTTGTCTGAAGATGCAGCTTTCAGTTTCTGTCTTGCTGTCTTAAACTGGCTTCAGTGTCACTGTTGTGCAGAGGTAGGATGTGATCAGGACAAACACAGACTATTCCAAGAAATTCTTTTTCCTTTTGACTGCAGTAATAAGGTGAATGTTACCTGAGTGAAGTTAGGATGTAGTTTTCCATCTTGCCAAACCTCAGCCTCAGAGACTATTTTCCAACAGTCCTAAAGTCTAGCACAACCCCTACTTATCTTTACAGGGGTGAATTTGTGATGCAGACCCATGGCTGTGTTAGGTTTATTAGCTCAGTGGTCCTATCTTATTCTTGTGAGCAGATAGAGTGAAAAACTAGACAAGCTTGATCCAGGAACATGTCAAATCCTGGAATTGGGAAGACCTTGAACTATTCTGGTGTATTCTGTAGGAAGCCCCAAATAATTATTTAGTTCTTGCTTTATGTGTAATATTAGATCATTTTCATCTTCCCCTTCCCACTGTTATCAGCCTTGTCTTTTCTGCTTTTTTTTTTCTCACCACAGTAATTGTTGAATTGTCTCTCACCTCATTATAAGGGACATGCTTTAGGGAAGGGCCCTTAACTGTCCTAGTGTTCATTTACCTTGTGTTTTCTACTGCTGTGGTGATGCTGGGGAGCACATGCAAACTGAGTGGTAGTTGGGAAAACCTACTCCAAGCCCTGATTTATTAGTGCATCAAAGCAGAGAAAGGCAGAGCAGGAAAGGCCTTTAATCTCAAAAGTATGTCCAGTGTAAGCATGCCCAGTTAGAATAATGTTACTTACTTGTTTTCATTCTTTCATCATTTCTCCTCAGGCATCTTATCTAGACAATTGAAAGCACTCTATATGCCCACTCCTGTTTTTCTAGCAGTCTCCATTTTCCCTGCAAGTTCCTACTTGTATCCTTTGGAAATGGTGCTGCTGGAGTGAGGTGCTGTCAGTGAATTCTCCCATCACTGCTGTGGAGTGTAATCTTTTCTCTTGGAAGGAGCTTCCTATCCTTCATCTCTATCTAGTATTTAATAATTTAGAAGATAACTGCATCAATATGAAAGCAATTTTATCTTAATTGTTTATTAATTGCTCATTCCTCACCTATACATGTACTTATAACATGCATTTTATATATCATCTAAAATTATTTTGCTTTTAAATTAATATTGCTTAAATGGCTGATGGGGAAACTTCCAATAGCTGAGATTTGCTGTCTTTATTTAGAAGGCCTTTTTTTTCACATGCATGCTGTTGTGCACTTCCACCTCTTCTTAAGTGCTGGATTTGTGGGGGTTGTTTTTACATTTTTATTGTTGAGAGCATAATTTGTTTTCTCTAGATCCCATTTATTTGACATGTAGTATTTAACAAGGAAAGATTTAATGGCTGTAGCCACTCAAGTGTTAGTAATGTGCTGTAACTTAGGAGGTTTATGCATAGGCTGAGTATGCAGAGCTACTCAAGCATTACTTTTCCTTGCTATCTCTTTTGCTTTCACATTTAACCCTGACTAACCCAAAGCTAAAGGATAATGATATATTTAGTGATGCACCAAAATAGACTTTTACTCATTTCTGGTTTATAAGCAGCTACCTAATTTTTATTACCTACTTTTTTCCCCATTGGTGTTGAATGAAAAGCGTTAAACACTACAAAAGAATCCCCAGCTCCCCAGAAAGTTCCATGCCTTAGGAAGAGTTATGGTTATCAGAAGGTTCTGTGCTTCACTGTTGTTTTTAGTTTCTCCATCTATACTGTGCCTCAGGAAGGACTGTGGTCTGGGATTCTGTGGTGAGCCATAGTGGTTCCATGAGGTGGGGCTGGTGGATCTTGGCAACTGTATTCTGGCCAGGGAACATACCCAAAGATAAGAATAGCTGTTTGTCACACCCAACTAGTAGAAGTTCCTAGTCTGTAGGAGCTGGGGTTGCTTAGCCAGGAGAGGAGGAGACTCAGGGAAGACCTTCTACCTTTCTACAGCTACCTGAAAGGAGGTTGTAGTGAGGAGGTCCAGCTGTTCTCCAGCATAGCAAGCAACAGGACAAGAGAAAATGGCCTTAGGCTGTGCTATGGGAGGTTTACATTGTGTATTTGGAGACACATTTACATTGTCTTCCCTTCCAGACTTGTCCAGGCCTGGCCCAGGCTGCCCAGGGCAGTGCCAGAATCCCTGTGATCCCTGGAGGGGTTTCCAGGCTGAGGGACATGGGTCAGTGGTGCCCTGGCAGTGCTGGGTTAATAAATGGACTTGATGAGCTTAAAGGTCTCTTCATTTATTGTTCCATGGGTATCTTCTTAGTAGGTGAAGCAATTACCTTTCTTCTTGGAAATGTACTTCATTATCCAACCTTTTGCAGCTCTGGAAGAATAACAGAACAAAAGTTTGTAGGCTGTGTGTCTTGTACTGCACTTGCAGGGTGAAAAATCCACATTTAGTGAATCTTGTTACCCTGGACAACCAGCCCATGGGTGACACAGGAGAAGGGAACAGAACTGTTCTGCATTTAGTATCAAAAGCAACGTGTGGCTTCATTCTTCTCTGTTATCCAGCAGGACAGTGAGACACTACAGCCTAAGAACTTGGGTTTTTAAGGAAAGCAGGATAACCAAAAAGAATAGTTGCTGATCTCTGACCAGCTTTCTGGCATGTTGCCTTAGGAACTTGAATTTCTTTGTTTATCAGGGTCAACAACTGCTGAGGGAAATGGGATATGTTAGCTATGCCATACACACACTCCACTTGTTGTATGTAGTTAATATGGTAATAGTAACAGCCCTGATATAAATACCTCTGCTCTTATTTTAGAAGTGTTGCCACTCAGCACTGCAAGAACACAGTTGAAGCACTGACATAAAACTGCTAATTCTATTACAGTATTAGATAGAAAAATACAAATATTTCTGTTGACACTGGCATGTTACTATGGTTGCAGGCAAGCCTGGGTGACGTCACACCTTGGATCCATTGCAAGCATTTATTTAGGTAGTTGTCTCCATGGAAACATTTGTTTGTTTTGATGTTACTATGTGTTAAATTTTAAACAATTTTTTGGGGGGTTGTTCTATACTGGATTGCTATTGAAGACTAGTTAATCTACAGAACCTCTGCAAATATGCCTTGCTCCCTCCCTCTAAAATAGTTTTGGTAAAAGATCAAGCAAAAACTGAATTGTCCTTTTAAAATTCCATTAATAGTTTCTTATGTTGCTTTGACATGTTTTCTTGTTGCTGAGGAAGCCATGTGTCTAAAGGCCAGAAAACTCTCCTCCATCTTTTTGAGAAAGGAAGGTTTTGTTCCCATGGAGAATCTTCACAACATAATTTCTTGTGCCCTGACTGATCCCACCCATACTCTATCCTTAGTACATCTTGCACAGTCAGCTGCTTCCCACAGCCTGGATCACTCGGGAGTCCTTCCACCTGAGACCAGCTGAGACTTAATCAGTGCTACTGAATTCATATGGCATCTATAACATAATTGCTGTCTTCTCTTGGTATTGAAAAATGATGGTACTTTGTGCTTTCTTAATAAATTTGAAATTATATATCAAAATATAATTTGACTTTGACACCTGCACTCATTCAAAACAAGTATCTCTTCAGGAGGATCCTCTGCAGTAATTTAACATTTGACAGAGAATTTAAGTATTTAACAGAGGTTTTGCTGAAGTTTGTCTTAAATTTTTAAAAATATATACATAGGTATGAAGTGGATTTTATATATAAATGAAGGACATGGTAGTTACAAGCTGAATTTTACTTCCATACTGGAGATAACCTTTTAATAGTGACATAATCTTTGTATGATCCTATTTTATTTATGTAGGTATAACAGTTAATTTGTGTACTTTAATATGTCAGCATCAAGAAGTAAGTTTTAAGTGGATATAGATTGGTATGCAGAGCATAATAAATCTCTCCCAGGAAAATGGTGAAGTAGTGCAGTTATAGATGGAAATGTAGGTAAGAAAGCATTCTGTACCACCTCATCTATACTTCATTTTAATTGAAATTAAGATCCAATTTCCTTATCCAAGAAGCCAAATCTATCGTTGCCTTTTGCACTATGTCCTTGAAAGGATTTGTTATTTAAAAATCCAAAGCAATTCTTTTCCCTGTTCATACAAGAGATTCTAAAACTATACCAGTAACACTTCTGAAAAGCTGAATTTAAGATTCACTTGCTTGTTTTATGCATGTAAAATAAGTAAGTTCTCTACCCCTCATGATGTATGCTGATCATGACTGTAAAAATGCCTTTTTTTGTGAGCAGACATCACATGAAAACTTGTGGATGATTCATTTCCCAGCTGATGCAGAGTGCTGCATGATACCATGCACAGCACTGGCCTGCTGGGTATTTACTACTCATGGTGGCATACACCATTTGTGTACTACAGGGACTTGTTTGAGTAGAAGTAAGGCTCTGGTATGAATTCTTGAGGGGTTTTAGTGTTCTTCTTAAGAAAAGTAATTTATTCTTGGCAAGTCAGGCTAATTTCATCATAGTGCATAATTTAAAATTGCCTCGTTTCACTTCTCAAAGCAGCTATTTGAAATCTATGTCACTTAAAAATTTTACTGAGTAACAAGCAAGTATTTTCTAGACTTTTAAACATAAATGTGGACTTTGTGTCTCATTTTCTGTGGATTGAAGTAGATGATGATGAAGATGCAGCTTTGGCTGCAGCAAACAGGTGATTGTAGTTTAAGATTCTCAAGAGGAGGAAGATGAACAACAGAATCACAAACCTGGACTGAAGAAGGGCAGGTTTTGACCTCTTCTGTTTCCCACAAGAAGCTGCCCTGAAGGATGTTTTAATGCTTTGGTTACTTTGGGAATTCTACATCCTGGAAATTTTAAGTTGGACTGCATTTTACATAGTAATACAAATACATGAAGCTTGAATGAAACTATTCTGGGATAAATCAGTCATGACAAGCAGTATGTACCCGGCTCTGTGCTGCTCTGCTGTAGGTCTTGTACACTAACTAGGTTCAGGTTTCAGCCAGAAAACTTCAGTGTGACTCCTGACACATTAATCTAAACGTATTAGGGAAGGAGTTGAAAGGATGATGAAGTGAGGCTGGTGGCTGAATGTGCTTCAGCATCATTGGGAGATGTTTGTATCTTAAATTTTGCTGTGTGCTCTCTGGGGCAGGCAGGGCAATATCTCTGTGCTGAGCAGAAGCCTGGGGAAACCACTCTGCAACAGGGTGGTTGGCAAGTTTACTTTCACCTCAGACAATGAGGATTTTAGTGTGCATTGAGAGAGCAGATTTCCTTTTCTATTTTTTCTTCCCTGCTTGTGATTGATGTGGTTGAGAAGGNCTAAAATAGTTTTGGTAAAAGATCAAGCAAAAACTGAATTGTCCTTTTAAAATTCCATTAATAGTTTCTTATGTTGCTTTGACATGTTTTCTTGTTGCTGAGGAAGCCATGTGTCTAAAGGCCAGAAAACTCTCCTCCATCTTTTTGAGAAAGGAAGGTTTTGTTCCCATGGAGAATCTTCACAACATAATTTCTTGTGCCCTGACTGATCCCACCCATACTCTATCCTTAGTACATCTTGCACAGTCAGCTGCTTCCCACAGCCTGGATCACTCGGGAGTCCTTCCACCTGAGACCAGCTGAGACTTAATCAGTGCTACTGAATTCATATGGCATCTATAACATAATTGCTGTCTTCTCTTGGTATTGAAAAATGATGGTACTTTGTGCTTTCTTAATAAATTTGAAATTATATATCAAAATATAATTTGACTTTGACACCTGCACTCATTCAAAACAAGTATCTCTTCAGGAGGATCCTCTGCAGTAATTTAACATTTGACAGAGAATTTAAGTATTTAACAGAGGTTTTGCTGAAGTTTGTCTTAAATTTTTAAAAATATATACATAGGTATGAAGTGGATTTTATATATAAATGAAGGACATGGTAGTTACAAGCTGAATTTTACTTCCATACTGGAGATAACCTTTTAATAGTGACATAATCTTTGTATGATCCTATTTTATTTATGTAGGTATAACAGTTAATTTGTGTACTTTAATATGTCAGCATCAAGAAGTAAGTTTTAAGTGGATATAGATTGGTATGCAGAGCATAATAAATCTCTCCCAGGAAAATGGTGAAGTAGTGCAGTTATAGATGGAAATGTAGGTAAGAAAGCATTCTGTACCACCTCATCTATACTTCATTTTAATTGAAATTAAGATCCAATTTCCTTATCCAAGAAGCCAAATCTATCGTTGCCTTTTGCACTATGTCCTTGAAAGGATTTGTTATTTAAAAATCCAAAGCAATTCTTTTCCCTGTTCATACAAGAGATTCTAAAACTATACCAGTAACACTTCTGAAAAGCTGAATTTAAGATTCACTTGCTTGTTTTATGCATGTAAAATAAGTAAGTTCTCTACCCCTCATGATGTATGCTGATCATGACTGTAAAAATGCCTTTTTTTGTGAGCAGACATCACATGAAAACTTGTGGATGATTCATTTCCCAGCTGATGCAGAGTGCTGCATGATACCATGCACAGCACTGGCCTGCTGGGTATTTACTACTCATGGTGGCATACACCATTTGTGTACTACAGGGACTTGTTTGAGTAGAAGTAAGGCTCTGGTATGAATTCTTGAGGGGTTTTAGTGTTCTTCTTAAGAAAAGTAATTTATTCTTGGCAAGTCAGGCTAATTTCATCATAGTGCATAATTTAAAATTGCCTCGTTTCACTTCTCAAAGCAGCTATTTGAAATCTATGTCACTTAAAAATTTTACTGAGTAACAAGCAAGTATTTTCTAGACTTTTAAACATAAATGTGGACTTTGTGTCTCATTTTCTGTGGATTGAAGTAGATGATGATGAAGATGCAGCTTTGGCTGCAGCAAACAGGTGATTGTAGTTTAAGATTCTCAAGAGGAGGAAGATGAACAACAGAATCACAAACCTGGACTGAAGAAGGGCAGGTTTTGACCTCTTCTGTTTCCCACAAGAAGCTGCCCTGAAGGATGTTTTAATGCTTTGGTTACTTTGGGAATTCTACATCCTGGAAATTTTAAGTTGGACTGCATTTTACATAGTAATACAAATACATGAAGCTTGAATGAAACTATTCTGGGATAAATCAGTCATGACAAGCAGTATGTACCCGGCTCTGTGCTGCTCTGCTGTAGGTCTTGTACACTAACTAGGTTCAGGTTTCAGCCAGAAAACTTCAGTGTGACTCCTGACACATTAATCTAAACGTATTAGGGAAGGAGTTGAAAGGATGATGAAGTGAGGCTGGTGGCTGAATGTGCTTCAGCATCATTGGGAGATGTTTGTATCTTAAATTTTGCTGTGTGCTCTCTGGGGCAGGCAGGGCAATATCTCTGTGCTGAGCAGAAGCCTGGGGAAACCACTCTGCAACAGGGTGGTTGGCAAGTTTACTTTCACCTCAGACAATGAGGATTTTAGTGTGCATTGAGAGAGCAGATTTCCTTTTCTATTTTTTCTTCCCTGCTTGTGATTGATGTGGTTGAGAAGGCTCAGAAGCCAGCCACTGAAACTGAGTGAAAGTTTGGGCTGCTTTCTAATCTGCAGTGGTTGGCTTGGTCACACAGGAGGAAAATAAACAGGCAAGTGATAGGAGTTAATTAAACCATAGCTTTATTAACTCATTTGGTAGTGATCTGGCAGTGGGCTATACAGTGCAGGTGATGGATCTCTGACAGTTTACAGTCAGACAGCTTTACACTGGTGACCTCTTTTAATGACTGCAGCACAAGCTTCTTTAGGATGCTTAGAAAATGAAACAGCTTTCTGGAGTGCTCCTTCAGGAGGCCTAAAATTGTAAGAAAAGGTTAAACCAACATCATCTGATGAGGAATTAGTGCTGTAGACCTGTTCAGCTCTTTGTCTCTGCTGATGCAGCTGAGCATTGTACCAGTTAGTGCCATTTGTGCCCATGGGCACCAGCAGCTGCAGAACAGTGCTGATCTTTAGCACCAGCCTGTGACTCTGACACATTGCTTCATTCTCGTGGCATTTGCTTCATTACTCAGATGCTTTGGGTCTTTATTGTGTGTCCTGCACTTGCAAATATTATTTAAAAAAAAAAAAAAAAGTAAGCTAATGAAGGAGCAATTGTGGTGCTGTCAATAGCTGTATTTTTTATTGCCATGTCAAAGGTGTAACTGGTGGCTTTATATTATCACAAAATTGTGTAACAGGATAAGTTGCTTTCTTCTTTTAATAGGTCCTGTAGCAATAGGCCAAGGGGCAATGGTTTGAACATAATGGGGTAGATTCAGACTAGATATAAGGAAGAAATTGTTTACAGTGAGGGTGGTGGGCCACTGGAATAGCCTGCCCAGGAGAGGTGACATGTGCCCATGCCTGGAAACATTCAAGGTCAGGTTAGCTGAGGCTCTCAGCAATGTGATCTAGTTAAAGATAACACTGCTCACTGCAAGAGGGGTTGGACTAGATGACCTGGAAAGGTCTATTCCAACCCAAACCAATGATAATACTCTGAACACTGCCTGACACACAAGCCAGTTGTACCCTCATTCACATCCAGGAAACTCCTTCCTGTCTCCAGCTTTT
>VYZU01044346.1:0-19963 GCA_013401355.1 Ceyx cyanopectus
TATATATATGACTTTATAGATTAGATTATTTTCATTAAAGACTGGATTCTTTTAATAGCTGTTAACATATTTTTGTTCATTGGCTGGTATCAGAACTCTAACAATGTATCCTAGTTCTTGGTAGTCCTTGACATGAAAGTTTTATGATTTAACATATCTCATGCACCATACTTCTTGTTCTGATAATCATTGATACTTTTTTTCTTTAACTGAAACCTATTATAAGTTTGAATTATTTTTTTTCCATAATGTATTTAAATATGTTTCTATAGATATGTCTCATAAGCACATCAGGGATCCAGAAGAATAAATATGTAGATGAGGAGCTTGGGTACAAGGTTGGACTCGATGATCCTAGAGGTCTTTTCCAACCTTAACAATTCCATGATTCTATGATCTAGTTACATGGAACTCAAGGATGGAAATCAAAATAATGCATATACACTCTTCTGTTCTCCCATCTTGTTTCCTTACTTTGTAGATTAGGGAAGTTTGCTATGAATCCAAGTACAGTTTTATCTTAATTTACCTCTTCCCTATTAGCATTAGGCTGGTAAGTACACTTAGTACAAGCTTTGAAGAGCTCAGGATGAGATTATGAAACCTCATTTGCTCACATTTGTACAAAATCTATCTTAATGTCCATTGCCTAAAGGACTTCAGCAGTAAATTATGGGAAATGTTGTAATCAAGCTATTTATGATGCTGAAACATCAGTCAAAAGGTTACACAGTTGGAGTGTGAGTACCACCTAGTAAAACTGAACTCTAATTAATGTCTTCATCAATCAACACCTTCCTGATCGTGCTCAGGCTTATATTTATTAAAACCTTCTCCTAGTGTTTTGAATACTTTTATTTATTCTTCCAAATTTCTGTAGATTCAAACTGGATGTCTTTCATGTCTGTATTACAGTTTTATTTATTGCTTTTCATTTGTATGACTTAAGAGTCAGAAATGTACCAAGTTCCTTTATTTCCTCTTCCTATGTAATGAGATCTTTGCTAAAAATGAAAAAAAAAAAAAAGAATATATCTATACCTTGAACTTAAGAAAAACCTCAAGCTCATTTTCATATAATATTCCACATAGGAGCTGTGGGTACTTGAGCAGGTATTTAGTAGACTCAGTTAGGAATGGCTTTTCAGTGTTGAGTCGTATAATACACATGAAAATGCTCTGTCTGCCCACAGTTGCCATAAGATTTATGTTCTACATTCTTCAGCAAAATGCAGTATTGATTCTTAAAAACATTATAAGTAATAAAAATATGTTTTCTCCAGAATTACAGAGTAGTTCCTGTGGCAATCCAGGAGTTCCACCAAAGGGTATCTTGTATGGTACAAGATTTGATGTTGGTGACAAAATCCGCTACAGCTGCGTGACTGGGTATATTCTGGATGGCCACCCTCAGCTTACCTGCATAGCTAACTCTGTCAATACAGCATCCTGGGACTTCCCCGTTCCCATCTGTAGAGGTAAGAAAACTACTACAGTAGGATTCTTGAATATATACAATATATTTATTAGTATGAACAACTTTCTATCTGTTTTAATTATTAACTTTTAGATTGTGATTAAAGAAAGCAAAACACTTTTGAACAGTTTGGTCTCACATCTATCATAGAATATATGGAAGGGACCTTAAAGATCATGTATTTCCAAACCCTCTGCCACAGGCAAGTACACCTCCCTCTAGACCAGATTGCTCAGAGCCCCATTTAACATGGTCTCCAACACATTCAGTGATGGAGCATCCACAACTTCCAGTGTCTCACCACTGTCACAGCACCTAATTTCTAATCTAAATCTGCTTTCTTTCAGTTTCAAACCATTACCCATCATCCTATCACTACAAACCCTTGTAAAAAGCCCCTCCCCTAGCTTTCTTGTAGGCCCTCTTCAGATATTGGAAGGCTGAAGTGTCCCTGGAGCCTTCTCTTCTCCAGGTTGAACAACACCAACTCTCTCAGCCTGTCCTCGTAGGGGAGAAGTTCCAGCCCACTGATCATCTTTGTGGCCCTCCTCTGGACCCACTCCAACAGGTTCATGTCCCTCTATGTTGGGACATGTTGGTGGCTGCAGACCTGGATGATGTATCTCAGCATATACACCTCGAAATTTTAAAGACAATATTATATTAAAATAATATTTTTGGTATACAAAATTAAATGAGGAAGATTCACAGTGTTACACATGCTTTCTTTTGATACAATGGTTTTCAATGAAACTTTGGAAAGATTTTGTTTTAAAGGAGTCGTGCAACTACATTGTATAAATCTGAAATGGAATTATAAACTGCAAAAGTAGTCCCATGGCTAAACATGATCCTAGTGTGTAAGCAGAAGACTATCACATGAGAATATGAAAACATCTTTCTTTCATTTGTTATTAGAGAGGTCATTATCTGAATCGTGTCATTCCAGTTGAGAAATTGGAAAGGATTCAGAAAAAGAGGAAACAGGTTATGTTAGATTTCAAATTTGTCATTTTGTCTAGAAACTGAAGGAACTAAAAAATTTTCAGTGTATCTGAAAGAGGATGAAGAGGTGGCTGTCTGGGAAAACTACAGTAATGTTCTACTGTAGTAGTAGTAGATGCATTTCAAAAAAATCATTACTAATTTTAAGAAAGCAAGTTCAGTATGGAAACTTTTAAAATAAAATTAATTTCATTTTATTAGTTTTGCTTGTTTGTTTTTAATCAGGATCTAAATTTCAAAGTGTGATTAAGAGATTTGCAAAGATCAGGGTAGAGTTTGCACCTTATGAAGCAATACAAAATACTTTAAAATGTTTTCCTTACTTGTCCTTTCATTATAAATGTATTATGCAGCTGAGAATATTAATTAGAACATCAAAATCACACTTGCATTTGTTTTACTTAGTTTAGCTTTTCACATCGTCATGGAATCCTGATCAGTAGTGAGGAAAGCTGCTAGTAGTGGGCAAATTCTCAGATGGTATGTTATAGTAAATTAATAAAAATAAAATATTTGGATCAAAGTAATTAGCATTCATCAATGCAATAACTGTCTTAATTTGAAATACAGTCATCTTAAATTGCATCTCCAAGCAGTATATAGAGGACTGGAGAAATCACCAGAACTGCACTGTATCTGAATAAGTGTATATCAGTTGTATTGCAAAAATAAATTTTGAATTTCACATAATTTATTATCCTTTTTATTGAGCTCTGCAAATTCAGAGGTTAAAGCAATCTGCTAAATTGTAGTGAAACTGGAAGAGCATTTCAATATATTATAGAAGCTGTAGCGGAGTTTTGCTACGTGTATAAAAACTCAATTGTATGTAAGGTGGCCAAGAAAGGCTTAACAGTACAGAGCTAACCTCTTGCACAACTGACTGTACAGGTAAGAGGTCTGCTTTGTGAACTCATTTTTATTGTATGATGGCCTTCTGAGTTTTGTTAAGGATGAAACCTTTGATAGTAGACCTGTACAAATTTATCACATAACATTTCTTTCAAATATCACTCAATTAATGGAGCTGAACTTATTTCAGCATAATAGAGCAGTTTATGGGCAAAGGTTCTCTTTGCTGCTCTACATCATGAAGTTGATTCTGGGTTCTTCTAAGACTATCTGGGAGGGGGTGAAAACCAAAATTTTAACTGTGAGGATTTCGAACACTAGTTGCTTCATCAGTTTAATCTCGCCGAGAACCAGCTACAGTGCAGATCAGTCTGCGCTAGGGAAGGAATCAGGGAGACTAGGGGCAGCCATGGCCTGTTTCGGGGCTGTCAGAGGCTGCCGGGCTGTGCTTGGGGCCGGCGGCTGCTGAGGCCGCTGAGGCGGCCTGGACATGGCAGCAGTAGCAGCTGCACCGGCGGCAGCTCGGAACGAGGTGAAACCGCGCGAAAGGGCACGCGCAGAAACCACACACCCCCTCAAAAAGAAAGCTCTTCGTCCTCTGGGAAAGGCAGATTCTGCTGTAGGTACTGGGAAGGTGGCTGGGGTGGAAGCCAACTTCTATTGAGCAAATGGGTTGATCTGACGAGAATTATTTGTGGGCCAAATAAAGAGCCAGGGTGAAATAAAGAGCCAGGGAAGCTATTTGGTTTCTTGTCTGGTAATGCTTTCTGAAAGGTTGTAAACAATATTCAAGACAGGGAATCCAGTTATGATTTCTGATTTTGGTCAGTGAGTGAAATCACAGTTTTTCCATTTTCTGTTTACTGGAAAATCTACAGGTTAATCTGGTTTTGCAGTGTCTTCTTAAGTCTGTGATAACATACTGATGTTTATGTGGCTTGTTTGTTCATTATGAATCCTCCTCTACTCACCACCTAATCATAGATATATTGCTTGGCTTAAGGTTCATATATGTATAGAAGAGCCAGACAAAAAGGGTCATCTATCCTGAAGTGTTAAGCATGACACTCCATGTTAATTCTGTTTGGTTTGTGTTACTGCCTATGGACTTATAACCATTCTAATTCAATTTATTTTTTTATTACATTTGTTTGTATCTTGTATCTACCCTATTTGCTAGACTACCTGCCATTTTGAATGAGGATGCTCTAATGATCTATTAGCCAAATAATTTTCTCTCAGACATAAATTCCAACCCTGCATATTATTTGCCTTGTGCCAGAACTATGGAGATGTTTTACAGACATTAGTTATTCTGAAGCCCTCTAGTCCCAGAATAAATTAATGTGTAATCTGCACGTTGTCAGATCAGCAATTGGCAGGCTTGGTAGACTCTGCTGCACTTCAGCTGTTTCCTGGCTAAGCTAGCACATAGAAAGTTCAACTGAGAGATTTTCTAAATGTGCACAAATAATTACAGTAGAAGCTACCTTTTCTGTCATCTCCAGTATTTCATTCTCACAGTATTGCTAAAGATCAGTCTTCCTTCTTATTTGTTGTAGCATCAAATGCATAACAGTCTGAAGGATCTATGGTTCACATCAAGAAGTTGCTAGTAAAAAGCTTTTCCATCAATATTTAGATATATTGTGAACAATAACTTGAATTTTATCAGCATTTCCTGGAACGTTAGCAGAACAAATTTATTTCCGGACAGTGGTCAGATAACAGCTTTCTGTTAGTGGATCAACATCACACATGTTTGTAGAAATGTAAAAATGGAAGGAATAAATATAAGCATTAAAACCTAACAAACAAATATACTTCCTTAAATTGATGATGCCTGTCATAGAGCTTGTAAACTGAGGAAAGAAAACAGAGTTATGCAAGAAAAAAACACATTTTTTTTCTTTTGAGTTGTGTTTACCTCCCCACCATCTATTTCTTTAGGGTGTTGTAAAGACAAACTATTTATGTCTGACATTTGTCATTGCTACCTCTAAAAATTTCATGTTGTTAAAATACCATTTCACCTTCCTATGAAAATCTAAAGCAAACCAAAATAGAAAATAAAGATAAATAAACTGATTAAGTGACAAATACTTCCAGTAGATAGGTAAAATGTGATTTACAAGGTCTTGTCACAGCCCCTGCCACAGGCTGCATATCTTGGTGCAATTTATTTTTTAACACTAAAGATTAAAAATTCAGAAAACATTATTTAATGTAAACAAGTATTTGGCAAGCAGAGTAGAAGTGTGCAAACAGAAGCCTTTTGTAGACTCTGGAAATGTTGAATGCATAAAGACCATGTTACTGAGTTGGCTGCTGGGGGCAAGTAATGAAGTCCATGTAAGATTAAGGCTGAAGCACAGGCTGTCCCAAGGAAAGTAAGGAGCTTGGGACAGTCCTGTCCTAAGGCACAGGCATATGCTATGTGTCAGGACTTGATTCCACTGACAGCAATTCTAGATTCACTGTGTGTGATGGGGTGTTTTTCATACATGAAGCAGGTCTAACTTCTGGTGCATACATACATGTAGATGCAGATTTTTTCTTCCACTAAATATGCAGGAAAAATGCATAAAAACGATTCTCACTGAGCTTCTAAAGAAAAACATTTATGTAGATTGACAAATGTGTTAGATGGTTGGCTTCAATTCAGCTGAAGTAGATACAGGAGGATTTTTGCAGGGCCATTTGGAACACTGTGCACTATACTGCTTATTGAAACTTGAATTTCAATCTATATTCAATTATTTATTATTTAAATATATATATTTTTTAAATACATAGCATATTTAACCTTTGTAGAACTGTAGACTGGGTCATAACATTATCCCTTTGTATAGGGTAGTTGCATAGTACATAGTTTTCTTTATGAAATATATCCTGGTACTTCTCTGGCAATTTTAAGTGTGGAATTAAGTGAAGAGCTATACTTAAAAAAATAAATCAAGTTCTTGCTAGACAATTAGAAAGTCTTGCATTGTTTCGTTATCAGTTCCCCAGAGGATTCTATCCAGCACACTGGCAGGGTTTCCATGGAAACAACAACCCTATTAAAGCCTCCAAGAAGTCCAGTCTTTCTCTTGCCCCACCTCATATTTAGCTAGTTTGTATTGTGCATTAGCATTTCATTTCCAATGGTGCGATAAATGGAAGACTTTCGTCCTCTCATTAAATGGAATATATTGCTTTCCATAATAAGCTCTGAAATTCTGTGGTCCAAATGTTACGGCCTCCTGCTGTCCCCAGTGAGAACTGGCTACTCATTTACTGAGGGTGAAAAAAGGAAAAGTGACCAAGGCTGCTATTTTTCTGTCATGCTTTTTCTGGTGGCTTAAAAAATAAGGCAAATCCAAGTTCACTTCCATGACTGACATTGACTTGCATCAGCTTAAATTGTTTATCCCATCTTTGAATTACTATAGGTCTTAAAGAGAACTAACACTCAGTGTGGGGTTTTTTCTTGGATGGAGATTTTGCATTTAAGCATTTTTGCTGGGTTCTGAACTTTGTGTGTGCAATTGAGAGGTTTGATGGCAACTGCAGAGAAATCCTATTTGCAAAAATATATTGTTTAGTTAAGAAAACATTTTAATGAAAGATTAATTCCAAGCAAACAGTGGTAAATACACTGTTAATTCTATCTTTGTCATGGAAATGAAGATGTGTTATCTTAGTAATAGAAGAATCATATTCTATTATGGGATTTATGAAAAATAAGAGTTTAAGGAAATCTGATGGGTTTTTTGCCTTTCTCAAATGTGCCTTTCTTCCCATGATGATTCAGTTTCATATTATGTGACTAATTTACATGACCACCACTTAATATTTTTAATTCATTTTATGACAGTTCTCAAAATGATTAGAAGTTAGGAAAGCTGTTTAATGACCAAATAGTTAAGTTGATATTTCAAGAAGCTTTTTAAGTGAATCCTCAAACTGAAGTGGTGTTTAGCTGGATTTAGTATAGGCAAGATGTGAGGGATTCCTTCAATCATTTTAAATACAAAAGTCTATATGTTGGTTAGTTGTCTGGACTCCATTTAAGGTTACAAGAAAGAGTAAAGCACTTGCAGTCTCTCCCATGTTAATTGTTAAAATTAATTGTAGAATTATGATGTCATGTAGGTTGGAAGGGGCCTCTGGAGGTCTCTAGTCCAACCGTCTTCTCAAAGCAAGGTCAAGTACAGGAAGTTCCTTAGGGCCATGTCTTCTAGAGTTTTGAATATCTCCAAGGACAGAGACTCCAAACTCCTGCAGTCTGACCTTGCTTATGGAAAATGTCTTTTTCCTTAAATTGAATCAGAATTTAATGTATTTCAGCCTGTGTTCTTTTTCTCTTGTCCTCTCACTGTGTGCTTTTTGGAAGAAACTGACTGCATTTTCTCCATATTTTCCCATTAGGTAGGTGCAGACAACAAGATTATCTCCCCAAAATCTTATCTTCTCCTATATGAACAGACCTAGTTCTTTCAGCTTCTCCTCACACCATATGCGTCAGACCCCAGATCCCCTTGTTAGCCCTCTACTTCATGGTTGTTTGTGGTTGTTTGATCCTGACTGGATGTCAGTTGCCCACCAAAGCTGCTCTGTCACTCCCCCTCTTCAAGTAGATGGGGGAGAGAAAATACAATTAAAAAATCCTGGGTCAAGATAAGTACAGTGAGATAACTCACCAATTACATCACAGGCAAAACAGATTTATCTTGGAGAAATTAATTTATTACCAATCAAATAAAAGTAAATTAACAATGAAAAAAACCCTAAGTCTTAAAACCACCTTATGTCCACCTTTCCCCTCTTCCTGGGCTCAACTTCACTTCTTATTTGCTCTACCTACTCCCCCTGAGCAGTGCAGGGGTATGTGAAATGGGGCTTGTGGTCAGTTCATCATATGTTGTCTCTGCCACTCCCTCCTCAGTGGGAGGACTCCTCACACTCTTCCTTTGCTCCAGCATGGGGTCCCTCCCACCAGAGACAGTTCTCCACAAACTTCTCCAACGTGTCTGCTTCTCATGGCTGTAGTTTGTAACAAATGGCTCCAGCATGGGGACCTTCCATGGGCTCTAGTCGTTAAGGAACCAACTGCTCCAGCGTGGGTCCCCCATGGTGCCACTGCCAGCAAACCTTAGCCAGCGTGGGTCCACAGGTCCTGTTCTAGTGAGGATTTCCATTGGGTCACAGCCTCATTCAGGCACATCTGGCCTTCTCTGTTGTGTGGCCCTCCATGGGCTGCAGGGAGATAGGCTGCCTCACCATGGTTTTCATCATAGGCAGCAGGCGAATCTCTGCTCTGGCACCTTCTCCTCCTTCACAGACTGGTGCTGCAGAGTTCTTCTTCCTCATTCCTACTTTAAAGCTGTCTAGGTTGGAAGAGCAGCAGGGATCTGCAGGCTGGAAAAGCCTCGGCAGTGTCTGGGATTTGAGCCCCTGCCAAATACCAAGCCTCTCTACCTGACAAGTTGGCATGTGGAGGACTCCATCCCTCACAGCAGGGAGTCTGCCACTACTGTCATTTGCCACTACCCCTTGTTCTGCTGCAGAGCTCAAGCTCAGCTGGCTTGAGTGCTTTATTGGGCACAGGTCCCAGCCTCTCAACTACTACCAGGCCATTGATTTACTTACTAGCTGCAGAGCTGCTGGAGGAGCAAGAGCTCTCCTGTGGGTGTTGGAACTCATAAGCTTCCAGTCTTCATTGTCACGGAATCTCCATTTCCTGTGGTACTAAGAAGGTAGCAGCAAAGGTAGTGAGGTTTCTCTGCATTCATTGGGTGCTTTTGACAATGATCTACTGTTAAATCACTAATCAGAAGAAAAATAATTCCTTGTCTGCATATAAATTGTGTTCCTTTTTGCCCATAAGAAGATTTTGAGTAGAACAATAAAACCATCCAGTGATATGATGAGATAGGAGTGATAGAGGCATTTGGATAGAGGAAATAGATATATTCAACTTCTACTTGAAAATTCTTTGTATATCCCTCAAGCAGAACACTGAAACTATTTCTAAATGCAGAAACACTTAGAAATAAATTATTTTTTTTTCTTCAAGTTGTGATTTTAGTTTTCCAAATTTGAATGTGTCTGTGAACTTTTCAAATGCAAGCAGACTGAAGTTTGATAAATTTTGGCAAGCAAAATACCAGAGCTGCCAAACCAGTCATTGTAAATTGGCTGAGAAAATGTTTTCAGAAGAGGTCAAGTCCTGTTTCTTCTGGCGAAGCACTAGTCACAGATCACATTCAGAAGTGCTGAATTTTAAGGTCTCTGTGTAGTTAAGCAACAAAGAAATCTTGACTATGAAATTTTGTAAACATTTTGTAATCCTTCAGCATTTTGTGCTGGGATAAAAGGCAGTTTCTTTTAGATGTGTAACATTATAGGAGTAAAGAGATCACAATTCTGCCACAGAAACTGTGTTGCCTGATTTGCACAGTGCTCAGTAAAAATACACCCTGTCATTTAGCAGTTTCATAAACCTGAGCATATGGAATTGTACAT
Organism: Ceyx cyanopectus; assembly: GCA_013401355.1. Lineage (NCBI taxonomy): Eukaryota > Metazoa > Chordata > Aves > Coraciiformes > Alcedinidae > Ceyx > Ceyx cyanopectus. The sequence continues at coordinate 9,845 of VYZU01044346.1, forward strand.
TTTAGAAAGTATTTTTGTGAACATTTACATTTTTCTTCAGTTCAAAGAAGTAAATTCTTTTAAGATACATGCTCATTGTAATCCTGTTGTCATGAGGCCAGAACATTCAGAGGACCAGGCAATAAAAATTATTACAGACTTTTATTCCACAAAGGTTCTGTACTGAATGTTATGTAGAAACATTCAGTTTTCAGAGTTGATTGCATGATGGTTTTACGTAAAAATAGATTTGAATGGTCTCATTCCAAAATTTTTATAGCAAAGATAAACATTATTGAGGTTGTATCCATTGTAGTTTGTGCAAAAGAGGGAGCAGTGGGAACTGCTAGAAAATGGCATTACCTATGGAGCTTCTTAAAGATATTTTTGTGGCTGTATAATCTAGTATTGTGTTCATTTGCAAGTTTCATAATTGGATTACTACAGACTTTAAAACTGAGCTTAATTTACTAAGGGACTTTCCACTTCATCCTGCATAGTTTGCTTTCTGCTGCTTGACTGTAGCCCATGAAGAAACTTAGTAAGAAACACATTCTAAGTTGTTTTTAATGAAAGCAGTATAGGATGTGCAGAAAATTGCGGAGCTGACTGTATATATAAGAGCATTGGATTAAACACTGGTCAAGTGTGACATTGGAAATTTGTGAAAGTTGCTAATAGATAAACCAGCAAATTCAAACATGTGGAAAATTAAATTCAAAATGTGTTATGAAGCTGCTTCTCAATGCTAGGCTCTGTAAAAAAATAAATAAATGATCTAAGTCTATAAGCATACAGACCTATAAGGGTGAAAATATTGACCATAAAATCTTCTTGTAGTAATATTAAAATAAATATAATTCTGAGCTTCATCCAAAAAACCCAGTAAATTCTATATAATTGTTATAGACACCTCTGAAAACATTCGTGTTAAAAACATGAAAATTCTCTAGTGGCAGGGTTGCTATCTAGGTGAGATTTAAGAATTTTTTTTATTTACAACTATCCTCTGTCAAACTTTCAGAAGTAATGAAAAGAGACAAGGTTCTTTGGAAACAAACTGCATTTTGATTTGGAAAAGTTTCTATAACTTAAGTTACAGCTATTTTAATACACAATATTATTTGCTTCCTCATGCCAAGTCACTGCCTGGAGAAGAAAATCTCATTTTCTTTACCCTTTAGTTTGAATATAAAGGGAATTTATTTAAAACCTTATTTAGGAGACAGGGGTAGAATTTTATAACTTTTTTTTTTTCCTCATTGCACAATTAATTTCCATCTCCAGTTATTTATTACATCAAATAATCATGATAAGTTTCAGAAAGATGTAAAGAGCAATACCTTTCAAAATATGAAAATACTTAGAATTATGCTTCAGTTTCCACATAATTATTTCATGCAAGTGGCTAATTTATTTTTAGTGTATGATAAATATGGTGTGATAGACTAGATATTGACATATTTCAGGATCTGTTTTCTTCAGAAGTGTTAAGTTAGCTACTAATAATTGAGTCAGCAGCTGAGCCTCATTACTGCAGATGGGTAGAGTTTGTTTAGACACATCCATATGTGCCTGTGTTTGCTCTGCAGAAACAGGTAAAGCTTTTCACCCTCATGGAATCAGTACTTAGTGCTGGGTTCAGTAGTTAGTGATGAGCTTCACTATTATTTTGAAGAGTACTGCAGTTTCTCAGACTGCTTTCTAATGTAAAGGTCTTTCATGATCTTCAGATGAGAGGTAGTTATTAATGTGTATATTTAAGTGCAATAAATAATAGGACTGTAAAATGCTTTAAAGGGGAATGATAGAGTGCTAAGTTCTTCACATTGCTCAGCCAATTTGTCTGAAAGAAGACTAAAGTTTTGAAAGAGCAGACAGCAGTATGTCTGGGGTTGTACCTGAACTACCCTGTGAAGAGTGTGCAATGTATTCTGTGTAGTCTGTGTTGATAGAATCAAGGTACAGAGGCATTATTGGAGTTCCTCTCAGCAGTTTTTGGTAGTGGCTCAGCTTGCACAGGATGTTTACTGGCTGTTGTTAATATCCTTGTTTTAACTTGGGAAGCTGCTCTACTCTTTTCTCCCACCCCCCATTATTTTCCAGACTAGATAACAAATGCCTGAGTTATGAGCTGCAATGGAATTGTTTGGTACACTATAAATAGCTAGATAAGATGGCATGATGCATTCTGTGCCAGATTAAAGCTTGATCTACTGTGCAATCGCATTGAATTCACATTGAAATCCATGAATNGTTGTCATGAGGCCAGAACATTCAGAGGACCAGGCAATAAAAATTATTACAGACTTTTATTCCACAAAGGTTCTGTACTGAATGTTATGTAGAAACATTCAGTTTTCAGAGTTGATTGCATGATGGTTTTACGTAAAAATAGATTTGAATGGTCTCATTCCAAAATTTTTATAGCAAAGATAAACATTATTGAGGTTGTATCCATTGTAGTTTGTGCAAAAGAGGGAGCAGTGGGAACTGCTAGAAAATGGCATTACCTATGGAGCTTCTTAAAGATATTTTTGTGGCTGTATAATCTAGTATTGTGTTCATTTGCAAGTTTCATAATTGGATTACTACAGACTTTAAAACTGAGCTTAATTTACTAAGGGACTTTCCACTTCATCCTGCATAGTTTGCTTTCTGCTGCTTGACTGTAGCCCATGAAGAAACTTAGTAAGAAACACATTCTAAGTTGTTTTTAATGAAAGCAGTATAGGATGTGCAGAAAATTGCAGAGCTGACTGTATATATAAGAGCATTGGATTAAACACTGGTCAAGTGTGACATTGGAAATTTGTGAAAGTTGCTAATAGATAAACCAGCAAATTCAAACATGTGGAAAATTAAATTCAAAATGTGTTATGAAGCTGCTTCTCAATGCTAGGCTCTGTAAAAAAATAAATAAATGATCTAAGTCTATAAGCATACAGACCTATAAGGGTGAAAATATTGACCATAAAATCTTCTTGTAGTAATATTAAAATAAATATAATTCTGAGCTTCATCCAAAAAACCCAGTAAATTCTATATAATTGTTATAGACACCTCTGAAAACATTCGTGTTAAAAACATGAAAATTCTCTAGTGGCAGGGTTGCTATCTAGGTGAGATTTAAGAATTTTTTTTATTTACAACTATCCTCTGTCAAACTTTCAGAAGTAATGAAAAGAGACAAGGTTCTTTGGAAACAAACTGCATTTTGATTTGGAAAAGTTTCTATAACTTAAGTTACAGCTATTTTAATACACAATATTATTTGCTTCCTCATGCCAAGTCACTGCCTGGAGAAGAAAATCTCATTTTCTTTACCCTTTAGTTTGAATATAAAGGGAATTTATTTAAAACCTTATTTAGGAGACAGGGGTAGAATTTTATAACTTTTTTTTTTTCCTCATTGCACAATTAATTTCCATCTCCAGTTATTTATTACATCAAATAATCATGATAAGTTTCAGAAAGATGTAAAGAGCAATACCTTTCAAAATATGAAAATACTTAGAATTATGCTTCAGTTTCCACATAATTATTTCATGCAAGTGGCTAATTTATTTTTAGTGTATGATAAATATGGTGTGATAGACTAGATATTGACATATTTCAGGATCTGTTTTCTTCAGAAGTGTTAAGTTAGCTACTAATAATTGAGTCAGCAGCTGAGCCTCATTACTGCAGATGGGTAGAGTTTGTTTAGACACATCCATATGTGCCTGTGTTTGCTCTGCAGAAACAGGTAAAGCTTTTCACCCTCATGGAATCAGTACTTAGTGCTGGGTTCAGTAGTTAGTGATGAGCTTCACTATTATTTTGAAGAGTACTGCAGTTTCTCAGACTGCTTTCTAATGTAAAGGTCTTTCATGATCTTCAGATGAGAGGTAGTTATTAATGTGTATATTTAAGTGCAATAAATAATAGGACTGTAAAATGCTTTAAAGGGGAATGATAGAGTGCTAAGTTCTTCACATTGCTCAGCCAATTTGTCTGAAAGAAGACTAAAGTTTTGAAAGAGCAGACAGCAGTATGTCTGGGGTTGTACCTGAACTACCCTGTGAAGAGTGTGCAATGTATTCTGTGTAGTCTGTGTTGATAGAATCAAGGTACAGAGGCATTATTGGAGTTCCTCTCAGCAGTTTTTGGTAGTGGCTCAGCTTGCACAGGATGTTTACTGGCTGTTGTTAATATCCTTGTTTTAACTTGGGAAGCTGCTCTACTCTTTTCTCCCACCCCCCATTATTTTCCAGACTAGATAACAAATGCCTGAGTTATGAGCTGCAATGGAATTGTTTGGTACACTATAAATAGCTAGATAAGATGGCATGATGCATTCTGTGCCAGATTAAAGCTTGATCTACTGTGCAATCGCATTGAATTCACATTGAAATCCATGAATTTGCACGGTCTATAAATCACTGATAACGTTGCCTGTCTTTGATCATCTGTCTTCTTGAAAATTACAATTCAATATTTATGTAACATTATTGTGAATGTCACTGAAACATAAAAAAGCAGAAAATTACATTTAAATGAGACAAACTAGAAGAATATATTATCAAAATTTATTGTGAAAAAGGAACAGTGAACAGTAAACTGGGATGATGGCTAGAAAATAAAATACAAAATTATTTAAATGTATACTCATTTAACCTTTTTGTAATGTACATTTAGCCATAATTGGAAAAAAGAAAATAAAAAAGGGAAAAACCCCATCTATCAAGCATCTATCTATGTATAGCAATAAAAAAACAGTCTAAGCTCACAAATAGCAAAAAATAACCCCAAACCCTCAAAACCTTTGTACTCTTGATCATAACTCATCATAATATCAGTGATACTCCCTCTGCATAAGAGCTCTTATGCATATTCAAATATAGATCTTCATTTGAATTCATAATACCCTCAAAGCTTTTCTAAGCCAAGTCCCCACCTGCATATCACTTTGAAAAATCTTTCCCTTTCAGCATATGGTAAAGATCAGAGAAGTATGTTTGGAAAAATGACATCTTGGCAGTATGTGTATTTTTTTGCATTTATGCCTTCGTATCACATTTGCAAGTTTGTAGGTTAGATAAATTTTCTCAGGGTATGAAAAAATAAATTTAATTTTAAAATATGGGATAGGAACTTTAAAAGTTTTTTTAATGTTATCAGTGTTAACTATATATTTGGAATTTCATGCTGTCAAATTTTTTCAAGTCTTTGCCAAATTATTGTCTTCTTACCATTCCTGTTTTTTTTTTCCTTCCATATTTGGAAATGAAAAGAACAGGAACAGATGCACAATTCTTTCAAGGCATTTAGGTGCTTAACTGCTGCTGAGGTTTTTACATTTTGATTGCAGTGATTGTAGTGTTAGGCACTTAAGTTTTTTAGGATTCCTAGCTTGGTTGTTTGACAGAGGTAATTCAGAAAGTTGTGGAAAGGCAGTGAAAGTGCTTCTCCAGGCGTTGTACAGAAAGCACTGCAAAGAGTTTTTCCTCTCTCTTCCTTGTTCATAGATCATTATGGGACTTGCTGCACAGTGAGGATGGGTCACTTAATCTTCATGTATGATCTCTTAGCAGTTGTTCTTTTGTTTGCAATGTTTCATAGCTGACATCTAAGCACTTAAGCTGTTTCAATGCAATAGCAACACAGGTGCTAACAGTGGATTGCACAGAAACAATTAATTTTCTTTGTCAGGGTCTTTGAACACACTATGAATCCTGTGGTAGACATGCTGTAAACTTCAGTGTTTGTCAGTTGGCTCGAAGATCAATTCTTCTTTTCCAGTGGCTTCTCAATTTAAGGTACCAAAAATTTTCATGGGGATTAATGTTTCTTAGCCTTCTCCAGATGTGAGCTTTACCTGTAAGAATCTGACTGCAAGACTGGAACCAGATACATCACAAGTGAATGATGTTGCAGGTGAAAGAATAGAAGAACACAGCACAGTAATGCTGTTATTTTTTGGGCTAATGCTTGCTTTACAGAGGCTAGGATGCTATCTGGTGTGCCTTTGGATATACTGACAGCACTTAAATATAGTTAGTAGTATTTTATTTATAGGAAATTTGCTACATGAATCAGAAGAAAATGCATGGTGATTTTTCTGGACCATTTTGCTGATGGTAGCAAAATTACATCTTGGCAAAAATTCTAAACAGCTGCTTCTCAGAAACAGAGACATGGACTGTCTTTAAACACAGTCACCATTTATTCTTTCAGGTATCAGGAGAGTACAGCCATCATTTTAGTAAACAGGTTTTTTATATAGAAAGGAACTATGGTTAGTTTATCAATAATTATTTGTGAAAAACCAAGGGAAAAAAAAAAAAAAAAAGAGTTCTGTAGTACAGTATTTTTCAAAAACATATATTTGAGAGAAAGTTATTCCAAAGTCTTTAGTCTTGCATGACACTCCTGCTTTTAACTTGTTACATGAGCTGAAAAGCTCTTTCACAAGCTATCATCTATCTTTCCAGTTTGCATAAGATTTAGTAATTTAGCTATGAAAATTTACCTGTAAGACCTTCTAAAATCAGTAATTGATAAAACATATTTCAATCAATATTTAAAAGTCAATATGCAGATACTTAAAAATCACTGACTGGAGTCACTTAATTTAACCAGTGACCATGCTGAGTACTGGAGAGGAGGAGACAGATTGGTGGTTGGCATGGCACTTTTAAGACAGTTATTAATTCAATTACAAAGCATGGAAGGATCCTGTGACTGGCTGAGCATCCCTGAGCTTATCGCTGCAGAGGCAGAGGGGGATTGTGCTGGGAGCAGGGGAAGCTGGAGCCAGGGGGAGTTGAGCTCTTCTCCCAAGGAACAAGTGACAGGACAAGAGGAAACAGTCTCAGGTTGAACCAGGGGAGGATTAGGTTGGACATGAGGAAAAAATTCTTCCCCAGAAGGGTTGTCCAGGCCTGGCCCAGGCTGCCCAGGGCAGTGGTAGAGTCCCCATCCCTGGAGGGGTTTCCAAGCTGTGGTGCTGAGGGATATGAGTTAGTGGTGCCCTGGCAGTGCTGGTGGAACAGTTGGACTCAAAGAACTTAAAGGTCTCTGCCAACTAAAATGATTCCATTATTCTGTCATTCTAAGAAGGGGGTCTGCTCANGATAGAAGATGCACAACATCAGTTCTTACCCTACCAAAAGAAATCTGTGAATCACTATTTGAGAATAGTGCTGTTGTTAGGACCAATTTTGTAAGTCTCCAGTCTCCATTTACTGAGCTTATTTGGCCTAAGGTTGTACAGTAGAAAATAGATCATTGTTGTGTCAGAGTCATTCTGGNTTGGTTTCTTTCTGTTACAAGTGAGTCATTGTGTGTGTCCAAATTTTTGAAAGCTTTTGTTCTGTGATGCTACACCAGTTTGTTTTGGGGTTTTTTATACTTGTCATTAATTTTTCAGCAATATTGACTTTTTTCAGGCTCTAGGACAACAGTTTTTTGTTGCTTTTTTTTTTTTTCCTGCTACCACTCTAATTAAGCAGAAAGAAGAACTGCTTTTCAGTTGTGCTTCAAATATTAGATAATAAACTGGATAAGTAATGGGATACAGTTTTTCCATTTAGTAACACAGTGTTTCTATATAAGTTGTTTGAAAGGTATTTCCACTCTGGAAAGTAATAGCACTATCTTCAGAATCAATTTTACTAGCTCACAAAAGAAAGAGCTTCAAAAGCAATTTTTGAGTTACTAGGCATATATGCACCATTAAGATAGAAGATGCACAACATCAGTTCTTACCCTACCAAAAGAAATCTGTGAATCACTATTTGAGAATAGTGCTGTTGTTAGGACCAATTTTGTAAGTCTCCNTGCTTAAAGATAGTTGATATTATACAGGACTTCTAATATAGCAGTGATACAAAATCTGTCACATAAGAACACAAAAGTCAGTCAGGGGTAGACCTGCTGGAAAGCAACTCCATGGAGAAGGACCCTGGAGTTCTGGTGGACAAGAAGTTATCCCTGGGACTGCAATGTGCCTTTGTGGCCAAGAAAGCCAGTGGTATCCTAGGGTGCATAAAGAAGAGTGGAGAGCAGGTTGAGGGGGATTCTGCTCCCCCCTCTGCCCTAGTGAGACCGCATCTGGAGTACTGCATCCAGTTCTGCTCTCCCCAGTTCAAGAGAGGGAAATATTAGAGAGCTATGAGGATGATTAAGAACTGGGACATCTCTCTTATGAGGTAAGGCTGAGAGCCCTGGTCCTGTTTAGTCTGAAGAAGACTGAGAGGGGATCTTATTGTTTACGACTATCTGAAGGGCGGGTGTCAAGTAGGAGGGGCCAGGCTTTTTTCACTGGTGCTCTATGACGGAATGAGAGGCAATGGTCACAAACTGGAGCACAGGAAGTTCCACTTCAACAGGAGAAAAAACTTTTCCTGTGAGGGTGGTGGAGCCTGGAACAGGCTGCCCAGAGAGGTTATGGGGTCTCCTTCTGTAGAGACTTTCAAGACCTGCCTTGATTTGTTCATGTGTGGCTCGCCCTGGGTGATCCTACTCTGGTNGTAATTGATAAAACATATTTCAATCAATATTTAAAAGTCAATATGCAGATACTTAAAAATCACTGAACCAGCGTGTTACCTGTTGTTTTAATGGACAATTTACTTCTATTACATTTTACTTCTACTAACAATTAAAATTGATTCTCCTAATTGACCTTAATGCGTGAAAACAAAACTTACCTTTTTCATATTTTCTTATTCCTTTCACAGTAAAGGACCTGAGCATAGGATGTGAGGAGGTTTCTCAGTTTTGTTGTGGATGGTTCCTCAGTTTTGATGTGGATTTAGTGGATGCTAAATACTTTGGCTAAAGAGTAAGATTACACTCAAGATAAGCTTTTGCTTTAAGATTTCTATCTGGTCGTAAAATAATTTAACAGATTTTTTAAGATACAAAACCTGGTATTTTAAAACTCGAAACTACTGCAGTAAGGAGGTTCCTTGCAATGATTGGTTTCTTTCTNCTACACCTAACCCTGTATATTGTGATTACTAGATTTTGCTATCACAATATTGATATGGTTCCCATTATGCTATCTACAATATGATAACCATCACAGCACTGGGTATCCCCAGTCACCGGAAGGGATGCAGAAGTTGAAGCCAGCTCAAGCCCACTGCTGTGTTTACAGCTTTTTTATTAGTTGTCTAGTTTTTGTACACTATGTTGGCCTGAGCCAAATAGTCACTCCCCAGCATACTGGTCTGGCTAGCTGTGGGAGACACTCGTCTTCTAAATGAACTTGGGGAGAAACATTTCCACCCGCAGTTAATGCCCTCAACTGCTGATGGCTGCTTATCCAAAAGAAAGCACCCTTTTGTCTTTTTCATATTGAGGTAAAAGCCAGATGCTTTGCTACAGCTGTGCTCAGTCACACCCTGCATTATCCCCCACACATCATCCTTGTCTGTCTCCTCTGAACCTTCTTCCATCTCAGGGTTTTATTGGTGTAGTCACAACCAATAAATTTTTGTGGTGGAGGGTCAAATAATTTCATGATTATTCACATATCATGAAAAATGTATTTTTATGTTTGTATTTGAAGTACATGATCTATTACAACTTAAATTAAAATGACTCTGATGTAAGTATTTCAGTTGTGAGAGTGTCTTGCATCTGACACTTGGGAAATCACCGAAAATGTCTTTGGTTTGTCAGCTGGTCAGCTGTTTATTGGAGAACAAACTTAAAGTTCACTAGATGTTCACTAAAATAGTGTTAATGTTGTCAGTTTAAAACGAGAGGATTCTCATGCTTTTCTCAGTATGTGATTGCCTCTCATCATATGTGAGACTGCATGTGATAGAGAGTAAATCAGCTTGTTTTACGAAAATATTTTTTGCTAAAGCAAAAGAGGAAATAATGAGATGTTTGTATGCTGCTGTTAAATGAACGAAACAATGCTAATCAAAGCAATAAATACTAGATTGTAAAAATAGGTGCATCTTTAAATAATTGAAATCTGAAGCAGGTACTTGTTAACATCTTATCTTTGCAGCAGTATTCCAAGTCTAACATGTTAAAAAAAATTAAGCAACTGTTGTAATCTCAAGAGCAAAGTACACATTTGATTTTAGCAGTCATGATAAGGTTAGGTAAGTGGTTGGACTTTATGATCTTGGA
>VYZU01044347.1:0-62924 GCA_013401355.1 Ceyx cyanopectus
GTCTTATTACCTACTATTAATTAATCAAATAATAATGGTACCATACCACATACAGAGTAAAAGCCTGATTCTCATCCTCATGGGCAAAGAACAGGAAAAAATGTTATTATAGGAAAAAAATAAATAAAAGAGAAACGTTGCTTGAGGTCTCACAGGTCACCTGCAACAAGGTGGAGGATTGAATTTAAATTGGGTTGTTGACCCCCTGGGCTAATTTTTATTGCTTAAATCCCCCTCTCAGACAGTAGTCTGTAGTTGGTTTGGGGTTTGTCTTTCTTGTTTGAGGTTTTTGTGTTGTTTTGGTCTTTTAAAATTTTGGATCTTCGGACGTTTTGCACCACAGCTGAAGATGCCTGTTTCTGAAGATGCCTGAAGATGTGGGCTTGAGTCACCTTGCACAGAACCCTTCCAGATAGCACACCAGGAGTTTGCAAACCCCAGCTTGAAAAGCCCTGAAGTAGGATTTCCTCTCTGTGAGGATCTGCTGATCTCCGGGGGCTACAGGGAATCCTTCGGGTACCACCCCATTTCAGTAATGCCTTCAAAAATAGCCATTGTAGGAAGGATGAAAGTATTTGTGGAGGTAAGCCTGAGCTTTGGAAGCAGTGTCAGTGGTTGGAGGCCAGGCAGAAATGACCAAGGCAGAGCACAGCAGGAAGTCTTAGCTAAGCGAGCACCAATTCACACCTGTTGCCTGCAATCTATTCACAGGAGCTAATAATAAAAAGTTTGCATTTAAACGGAGCCCTTCATCCCTTGTGAACCCAAAGCACTCAGCAAATTACACACCCAAAGGTCATATCAGCTGGTGCTGAAATCCAGCCTGGCCAGAACAATAGGAAGGAGGAAAAGTATGTCCAAGGACAACAGGGTAAATTCCCACTTATATGAAATAAGTCTGGTGCTTTTCAAGGTCCATCCGGAGCAAGCAGGAATTGGGATTGTAAAGCAGCCCAAAATACTGCAGCATGTTACAGTAATCTGACACTCCTTTGGTTTAACCCTTTGAAGAAAAGAGAAGGAAAAAGGAAGGAAAAAAAGAAGTGAAACAGAACTAATGACACTACCTGAATTGAATGCTATGGTTCCAGAGAGTCTACACGTTTTAAATCTGTTGCTTAGCCTGTTAAACCATCCCCTCGAACATGCCCTTTCTGTGGATTAGATGTGCAGTTTATTCATTGTTTCAAGGCAATGAAATGACTCATAGTGAGTCTGTTCCCAGGAAATCTTGCCAGGTGAGGGAGGGTGACATTTACTAGGGGACCTGTTAATTGGAATCTAGTGTAATAATACAAACAAACCAGAAAACTCAAGTTCTTCTGCGTGGTCCAAGTTTTATCATTCCATCTCTGGGCAGCACCTCATATCTGTGAGCAGGGCACAATGAATCTGTTCCGCTGGGCAACCCCGAACAATCCTCTTTCACAGGTCGTGCACCTTCAACCAGGACAACAAAAGGCCAAAGGAGTTCTGAAATGGCATATCAATGGCCCCGGGAGTGGCAGGGGGAAGACGTAATCTCTCACATTCTCCCAGTATACAAAGCCAAACACTTGTGCCTTTCAAAGTCAGTTGCACACCTCTGCTGACTGGGAACAACTCAGCAGCCAGTGTAGCTCCAGCTGCTGCCAGCCAACTAAGTGATGCTTGCATCCCACTACTTCTGCTTTGCAGATGGGCTTCCTACATCATCTGGTCTGAGACACATCTGCAGAGTGACACCAGGTAGTGGCAGCTGGAGATTCAGCTTCCAGAGAGGAAGGGATCTTCCTCAAGTTCTGTGGTCATTTCTGCTGGCCCAAGAAGATACCTCAGCTGTCCAAGGATGTCTTAAATGTACTAGAAACCTCCACTCAGGAACCTGCACCATACTTGAGGTGTTTTTTTCAAGGTGAGCTGAATCACCTTTTGGACACAATTCAGTTGCCTTGACATTGGAGCCTCATGATATTTAACAACAGTCATTGTTGTCCCCCTTTGCCTACAGCTGCTGCTCCAAGAGACAGAGGTTTTCCCTGTAATCCTGTTTCCTATTTGCTACCCACAGATGGATGTCTTGAATGCTCTAGGGTGTCTCATGTAACATTAGGTGCTTACCTGTGGGCAGATGAATTGAGTCTCCTGTTGACAAGATTGACTGCCTCGTCACTGACAGAGGTGGGAGGTTAGACACCAGCAATACATTTACACTCCTACATTTGGATGTCTAAATTTAAATACTTCATTTTTGAGCCCAATGCTATCCCTGCTTGACTTGAGAATTAGCAGTTCTAGCTATTCTTCTTGTCTTTGCTGTGTTCACAGATGGGCTCTGTCCAGATCCTAGGTTTAATTCTTTAACAGGAATGACTGAAACTTTGTTAATGCATGTTAAATAACCTTAATTTGTTAAAAATATTGCAGATCAGCAGAGCACCTCCGTGTTTCATAAAAGGGACCATCATGACTTGAGCTAACTGAGCTATGTCAGAACAATCTTACTGTCAATACAGGCTGGGGCATGAGGTGATAGAAAGCAGCCCTGTGGAAAAGGACTGAAAAATCATTTGGGGGTCTCAGGAAGCAGGTCTTATAGGTTTATGGCATCTTACTGTGGATTCTAAATCAGGATTTCAAGCCTGTGTCCTGAAAGCTGTACCTCACTGGTAAATTATGCTCTGGTCACTCTGTCTGTCAGTTCAGGTGTACACAGATGTGAATAGCAGCTGCATCTGGTTCACTCCTGGCTATGGAAGTTCGTATGCTGACAGGTATCTACTTGGAATTGGGCCTACTAAATCCAAAATGATGGGTTAATTCCTCTAAATCATAGCTACATAGAAGTCCACCCTCTAGTTTAAGCCAGTTGTCTTCCCAATGAACAGGTACATGTGGGCACCTGCACAGAGAAGCCCACAGGCTTTTCTGTTACATGGCTGGAATCACAAGTCACATTTTGAAATTCTTTCTGTTTTGCTGTAGACAGAAGCTAGAAAAGTAGCTAGGATTATATAACTAACTCATAGGCAGCTGAAGTTTGGAGAGAAAAACAGGAAAAATGTTTCTTTGTCTGGTGGAAAAAAAAGAACTAGTAGATGAGGATGTCTACTAAGGTCAACATATCAGGCATAATGATTTGTTTGCTCAAGAACTTACAGAAGACACACATTTTATATCCTGAATGAAAGTTCATTATACAGAGAAAAAAAAAACAAAAACAAAACCCAACCTTATTTTACTTGAAAATAATATATAATTCTTTCGAAATATTTTCATGCCAAGAAGTAGTTCTTAATGTGTGTAATCTTAAGCCTTGTATAACAGAATCTTTGGGATTTCACTTGTTTATCTTGCTTAAGCCTGATAACTTCTTTGAATAATATAATCTTGGGAAGTTTAGTTTTGGTTCAGAAGCATGAAGAGAAGGAAAACATACACTTCTGGTATCAGCCTGTTCCCAAGATTAATCCCTCTCCCTGTGTATCTCTGCTGAATTTAATCTTCCAAGAAGGAAGTAGAAATAGCTACGGATTCTTCAGAGAGCAAATTAAACCCCTCAATTTTCTTACAAGACACTTCATGCAAATACATTTTCTGGTTGGACTGTTTGCTATAAATATTTGCAAACCCATTAAGTAAAGACCCAGCACTACAAGGTATCATAATTGTGACCCTTTGACCAACTCCATTTAGAAGTTAATGTNAATGTTTCTTTGTCTGGTGGAAAAAAAAGAACTAGTAGATGAGGATGTCTACTAAGGTCAACATATCAGGCATAATGATTTGTTTGCTCAAGAACTTACAGAAGACACACATTTTATATCCTGAATGAAAGTTCATTATACAGAGAAAAAAAAAACAAAAACAAAACCCAACCTTATTTTACTTGAAAATAATATATAATTCTTTCGAAATATTTTCATGCCAAGAAGTAGTTCTTAATGTGTGTAATCTTAAGCCTTGTATAACAGAATCTTTGGGATTTCACTTGTTTATCTTGCTTAAGCCTGATAACTTCTTTGAATAATATAATCTTGGGAAGTTTAGTTTTGGTTCAGAAGCATGAAGAGAAGGAAAACATACACTTCTGGTATCAGCCTGTTCCCAAGATTAATCCCTCTCCCTGTGTATCTCTGCTGAATTTAATCTTCCAAGAAGGAAGTAGAAATAGCTACGGATTCTTCAGAGAGCAAATTAAACCCCTCAATTTTCTTACAAGACACTTCATGCAAATACATTTTCTGGTTGGACTGTTTGCTATAAATATTTGCAAACCCATTAAGTAAAGACCCAGCACTACAAGGTATCATAATTGTGACCCTTTGACCAACTCCATTTAGAAGTTAATGTTCTCAAATAGAGAATGATGATAACTAAGAAAAAAAATCAATGCACCAGAAGATCCAGTCCTTCCAATACTAAAAAGTTATCAATTTAACATCTTTGTGTTGTCACAGATGCCACCAAAATGAACGCAGAGCAAAGAGAATATGCAGCACAGCTAAAAACTAATGTGATTGTACCTGATTATACAGAGCAAGATATAGGGGGAGAGACACAAATCAAAGCAGGGAGGGAGCTCTCAGAACTTTGCAGAAATCTACACCAATACCATTTGTCATTGTAGAAAAATATTTTTTAAAATATTAATTTATTTTTTTTTAAATAAAAAAATAAAAAGTCCCCTTCTGCCATCTGGTAGCAAATTATAAAGCATACCAATGCTGGAAGCCAACTTCCATCTCCAGCTCCACTTCACAGCCAAAACCACAGGGGAAAAAAAGAAAATCCTGATCCCAAAGCTAAAGGCTTATTTTACTGATCCATCAGATCTTTGGGAGTTATCCATATCTCACTAAATTTAATAGGCTTGTGCCTCTGCTCCATCCCTTTGCCCTCCTTTTATTCCTGAGCTGCAAAAGCACCTTAGGAGAGACAGAGAACTGAAAGTGAGGGAATTCATCCCAGACAGAACTGGGCAGAGAATAAGAAGCTTTCCGGAATGAAAGTGAGACAGCTTCTGTGGTCAGCAAAACCTCCACCTTATAAAGTGACTGCTCTGAATCAGTCACAGTCCAGCAAGATGAGAAAAGAAGGCAGCTCTTTCAGCATAAGGCAAGTTGGGACACCAGTCTGGTCTCCACCATGCACCACACAGAAATGAAGCCTTCACCTTCCCACTCTAAACACCAGTCAGTATATTGCTTTATCCATTAAGTCACACAGCTGGAGGAAAGAACCTATGTGAGATCTGCTGAATTTCACAGGTGGGCAGGGAGAACTCACCTCCTGGAAGAAATCACAAGTGTGATCCATCCAAGCAAAGGTGAATCAGCACTGGAGCTGACCACCCGGGGCTCTCTTTACAAGTAAGCATGTAAGGTGGGATTCAGTTGTGCAAACACAGCTGTCCACTGTGCTTTGGACACCTCCTTGCCTCAGCCATAGGTGTCTGATCCAGAAAAGGCCCAGATCTCCCATGTATCCTATGTCCTACCTGCCAGCCCTGTGCAGATGTCTTAAAACCCTGAGTGGTCTCCAATGGTACTAGATGCCAATGTTTATGCAGGTGAATCATGCTTTTAGAGAGCAGCTCTTCTTCCTCCCTCAAAGGTATCGAGGGGCTAATTCAGCTGAGTGTGTCTAATGGAATTTGAGATGCCTGAAATAATTTTACTTTGCCTCCACCTGCAGTTCTAGCAGGAGACAAATCTCTTGCAGTTGTTATGTCACATCTGGCAGAGCTGTGCAGATGTATCAGATGCCCTCAAGCATCTCAATTGGCTCAAGATGTGCACCTAAACTGAGTTCCTAAAATCTTTCTTTGCAAATGTGAAATCACAGAATCACAGAGTCCATTTTGGTTGGAAAAGACCTTCAAAACTAAGGAACACCAGCCTAGGCTTTCAGAAGCCACACCAGGCCTCTAAATAAAATGCCTTATTTCGTTTTCTTTATTTTACTTTGTTTAGTCATAATGAGGAGTTTATTTCCATAGGCCCTGCACAAATACTGAGATCCTTCTGTGCTCTCCCTTCCAAACTTCCAGTACAACATTAAAGGTCATTTGTCTGATGTGAATGGAGAAGCCAGTGGGTGAATGCTGTTCCTACCATGTTCTATCATCCATTTCATAATAAAAAGGTCCAATAAACCTTCAACGTGCACAGTCATGTAGGGATTTGGCTTCATTCCTCAGCAGCATAATTTTTCTAGAATATTGCTTTCCTATAGACTCAGGCAGAAAACTAAAAATCTAGAGTTGCCAGGACTGCATCCTACATGCCACTAGTTTTCTTTGGAGGCTTCCCAGCCTCAACAAAACAAATTACTAACCTTATGAGAACTGATGAAACTCCAGCCAACCATAGGAAGTTACAACTATCAAAATGAGCTGCTTTTTTTGGGGGGGAGTGCCCTCATGAGCAAGTGCAAGTGTCTATTGAGGCCGTGTGGTTAAGTATCACTTACCCTCTTGGTTCTAGCCAAAACACATCCTCATTTTGCGGAGACTCGACAGCAGCTCCTCTCCAACTCCATGCCATGGGTAAGTGCTGGTGCCAGCAACATGAGCTGAGGAGCTGGCATCTCATTCCAACATCACAGCGATCCATTTGACTGCTGCCAAGAGAGAAAGCAGTGTGTGTACCCATACAGATGTGAAAAGCTTGAATTAACTCTCTGCCATGCACCAAAGTAGAAAACTTACTGATGTTGTAAGGGAAGAAGTCTCTGCATTGGTAATGGCTCTTTCACTGAGGCAAAGAAAATCTTTTTAGCTTCAGACTTTAATAGAATGGATTGGTTTGGGGGAAAAGAAGGTCTGTCAACAGTGATGGACAGTCTCAGGATAGTAAAATGTGACCAGATCTGGGCTCCCCAGTTCAAGATAGGAGACTGAGGGGGCACCTCATCAATGTTGATAAATATTTTAAGGGTGAGTGTAGAGAGGATGGAGTCAGACTCTTCTCAGTGTCATCCAATGACAGGACAAGAGGCAATGGGTGCAAGCTGGAGCACAAGAGGTTTAGGGGAAACTCAAGGAAAAAACTTTTTCCCAGTGAGGGTGACAGAGCCTGGAAGGGGCTGCCCAGGGAAGTTGTGGAGTTTCCTGCTCTGGAGACACTTAAGACCCACATGGATCTGTTCCTGGGTGACTTGGTCAAGGTGACCCTGCTCTGGCAGGGGGGGTTGGACTAGAATCTTCTAGTTCCCTTCCAACCCTTAACATTCTGTGACTCTGTGAAGAGAGAAAAGGAGCTACTGGAAAGAGCCAAGTGGAGGCTGTGAATATCCTGAGGGGACTGGAGTACCTCAGTAACCAGCAAAGGCTGAGAGCCCTGGGGCTGTTCAGCTGGAGAGGAGCAGCCTGAGAGGGGAGCTGAGCAATGCTGAGCAAGAGCTGAAGGGCTCTGGAGGGCAAGAGGATGGGGCCAGACTGGTCAGTGGTGCCCAGTGACAGGACAAGGGGCAAAAACTGAAACCCCAGAGGTTCTGTCTGAACAGGAGGAGAACTTCTTTGGTGTGAGGGTGTCAGAGCCAGTCCGAGGCTGCCCAGAGAGATTGTGCAGTCTCCTTTTCTGGAGAGATTCCAAACCCACCTGGGCACTGCACTGCTGGGTCCCCTGCTCTGGGTGTCTTTACTGGAGCAGGGATGAGATAATCACAGATCTGCCTTCCAACCCCTACCGTGCTGGGATTCTGTCATTCTGGGTTAAAGCAACTCCTCCAAGGATAAATCAGGGATTTTAGATGTGCTCTTGGTTGTATTTAAATTCTGACAATGTCTACCTCTAGTTCTGGACCTAAAAATAGAAATCAGTGGTTTTATTACCACAGAAAGTCCTGTGCACCATCAAGAGCTCTTTGTGTATACATGTTTGTGTGTTAGGAAAGAGGAAGCATGATTAGGACTGAGGGAAATGGAAGAAGGAGAAGGGAGGAGACAGAATCAGTGTGGCCCATGGAAAGTCTAAAGCGTCACCTGCCCACACTACAGCATTCCTCCACAAAATGCTGGCCAAGCATCCCAGGGGTGTAGGATAATTGAAAAGCAGTAGTGGGATGGTCTTTAGATGAGTTTTTAATCTTTCCACAAAAGCTAATAAAATCTGAATGGCCCTCCTGAGGCCTCATTTTATTGCCACAAATGCCCATTACATCCCTGGGAGAAGTAGCTCACACATTAAAGTTCCTTGTGAGTCCTTGTAAAAACAAATTCCTTCAGCCACCTCCTCACAGCTGCCAGAAACACCCATTTCCCCAGCAATTCCCCACCTTTTGGTCTCCATGCCAGAGCACAGTAGCCACACTCAGCAAGAGAGCCACATGACTCCACCAAAATAGAAGAGTGGTATTTGTGGCCTCCTTCCTGCAGCACTTATGGTTAATAAAGAGCTATGACATGTTATTTCTTACGTAAATTTTTGCTTTGCATTCTTCTGATACAAATCTTCCCCAAATGCTTTGCTTTTCCTACAACATAATGATGATATCTCAGCATCCTACCTATTCATTCTTCCTCCAATCTAAAGAAATTGCTGGTATCTGAACCCTTGGGAGCAACTTTTGTACTTCTCCTTCAATTTTTTAATGATTGGAAATGATAATTTGACCAAGGCGACCCATAATTAAGGTGATCATCTAGCTGTGGCCAAAATATCACAATTTTAGATGCATGAGTTTTAAGATATGATTTGCCAAGGCACAATATTTATCCACAACTGTATGAAAGCATCACCTTGCTATCAACCCAAAAGGGGCATCTGTGTAACCTTGCTTTTCCTCACATTACCTCTAAAGGCACAGCAATGGTGTAAATTAATTGCACTTCCCAGGCATTCTGCCACCAAGATAACAGGGACAGAAATCCAGCCTAGCTGTGTACTCAAACCAGTCTGTGATTCTACAATTCTATCTCTCCTGCCCATCACCCACCCACACCTCTGGCTGCCTTCAGCACATGTGTTCTGCACAGGATTTGGGGCATGCAGGACACACTTGTGGGCTCAAAGAACAGCCAGTAGCTGACTTTGGACTCATGATGCCTGCAACCCTTAGCTGATGTAGCTGGGGAGCATTGCTGCTGTGAGATGGCAGCTTGTTATGACCTGATGTGTGCACAGTCCTACTTCTTGGTGTGAATGTGAAGACAGAGGGTGTCCTTTCCTCTGGGTATCTGGCAGCCCTGAGATTCAGCCCTGCAAACCAAAGTCAAGGTCTTTTTATATATATATATAAATATATATATATATATATGATTTAACATCTCAAGCAAAACAACTTTCTCAACCCTGTCCTACTGTAACCACAGACAGCATTACCTCAGGACCACCTGCTTACAAATTTCAACTCAGAGAACAAACATAAATACCTCAGATGACATCATATCCTCTAAAACTAGAGAGATCCATAGAATAACAGGAGGTGAAGGGGGAAAAAAAGAGAGTTTGCAATAATAAAACCCTGGGAAGGGCAGTCACCAAGAGGATGCTGGTGAGTGGTACAAGGTAGCTGAAAATTGCAGAGCTGGGCCTGATGAGAGCAAGAAGGCAGAAAGAAAGTGGGAGCTGGAGCAGACACAATCTGATAAGCATGGGAAGTGGTTTGAGGACAGTGAATGGTGGGACTGAGAAGGCACACAGTGTAGTATGAATGTGGCTCACATCTCCATCAGCTCTTACTGAGCCCTTCAGACCTTTTCCTGCACACAGGATCCTTTTGTGGTTCTTACTCAATGCTTGTTAACTCTACATCACACATACATATCTTCCCTGGGCAGAGAGAAGGTCCCAAACACCAGTGGTGTAAATCTTCTGGCCACTAAGGTATTTATTTAGTTTCTCCATAGGCCCTGGACAAACATCTTTAACTCAAGCAGGTTGCTCAGAGCCTCACCAAGCCTGACTTTTAATGTCATCAGGGATAGGGACTCCACCACCTCCCTAGCAACCTGTTCCAGTGTTCCACAACCCTCACAGTAATAATTTGTCTTTCTGTAGCTTAAAACCATTGCCCCTCGTCCTATCACTATACACCCTTGTAAACAGTCCCTCCATGTGTGCATGCTGCAGGTAAGCAGTGAATGCAGGGTCCCTATACCCCCATTTGCCACAAGCCTTGATGCAGGATCCCTGAAATTATGACACTGGATTTTAATTAGCTTAACAATATCATGGGGAAAATTGTTTTATTTATTTTCCTTCTGATTTATGATATTTCACAGGAAATATTTTCTAGTCTTTCTCACAACAAATGAATCCTAGATGGCTTTTTTTTTAGAAACAATAACAAATAGAAACAATGCAAAATATCAAATATCATTTGTACTTTTACAAGTTTATGGGACAGCAAGTTTGGAAAATACAGTATACACATGTACTAGATAGGCACAGAAAAAGAAATACTGTTTGAAGTAGAGCTAGGTGTGGGGAGATGAAAAATGACAGAAGGAAAAATAAGGCTGATGATTAGGATATATTTCCAGAAGATCACAACTACCAGATGACTGAGAGTTTCCCAAGGGAAAGGGTGGGAAATCTCTTCCCTTGGCTTTTAATATTGGATAAAGCCTCAAGGGACAATAGTGCAGAACCCACTATCAAGAATGCCAGCTCAGGTTATCACTTTTTGCCTGGAAATAATTTGCCCAAACGACATGTTGTGTGTTGAATTTTGTCCTTTAAGCAATGACTTTCCCAGCTTGCTTAAGAGCATTTAAGCAGCTCCAGCCACCTAATCCTCTAAAGACATTTTTTTTCCAAATGTTTGACTATTAAAATCCAGCCAATAAAATTCTGATGGAAGAAAATAGTTTTTGGTCAAACAAATCATTTGCTGGGTTGTACTGTTTTGACATTGCTTTGTAAAGAGCTTTAGAGTATCAATTTAAAATGTTTTAGTAATGATGATAGTAATACTAATAGTCTCTTTAACATGTCACTTTTCAACTGCATTATCTCCTTGAGAGAAATTTAATTAGAAGCTGACAGGTTACTAAAGACACCAAACCTGATACAAAGGTTCAGCCTCTCAGAGACTGCATTTTGCATTACTTTTTTATTAATATTATCTGTTTCCAAACCCCTATTTCCCCTTCTCTGGGAAATGCTGTGAGATTTAAAAGGTCAGCTGGAGAGAATAAATGGCTTTTTATTAAATGCAAGCCTTATGGATTTTCACTTCTGCTCCATAATGGTTTGCCTGTCATTATGAAGTGGAATTAAATATTTTATGAGGGAGATGAAGTTAATACTTTTCGGATGCTGAACAACAACCATGTCCTGCACCAGACACATGGGCAGTGATTGCTCTTGAAAAGCTCTCTTGATTTTAACTGATATTGCTGGCATTAGGTTTCCTTTCTGGGTTGCTCTTTGCATTATTATGTGAAATACAGTAGCTCCTGGGAATCCCATCAAGGTGGTAACCCCACTGTCTTTGGTGCATCATTAGAAATATTCCCTGTCTCCAGCACTTTGCAGGGGGAGTTAACTTCTTCTCTGACACATCTACAAATTAAATGCCTGGCTTGATATGATCCTCTGTGTTTCCTTCAGTGGGTATTGGTTAAAAAAAAATAAAATCAGAATCTCCAGAGCTTCCTGCCATCCAAAAATGGGTGGGATTATCATCAAGTGTCCACCTCACAAATAGAGACTTCATGTAGGGGATGTCTAAACTGGACACCTATTTTTCAGATGCCTAAAGTTAGATGCAATGACAACATCCTGAATGGTGTAGAACTTTGTCATTGAATTGCATCCAAGATTTCCTCCAGGGTTTATCCAGATTTTTTTTAAGATCCTATCAAATTTTATCCTGTCCTCCAACATATTCACAACTCCTGTCAACACATGGCTGATTTTGGGGGCTTTGAATGCTCAGTTTCATTCTTCATTGCAATTAGTATGACCAACCTGCTAGAGGGAGGAGGTGTTAATGCCCCAGTGGACAAATTCTATGGATGTACAAAAGACAAAAGTCTCTTAAAACTCCTGTTCCCAGAATATTTTGCTTCATCTCTAGCTGTAAGGATTCTGCTAACCAGTTTGAAACATCTCCACCTGATTGAGACCCTGGTTATCTTCACCCCTTCCATACAAAGAAAGTTGTGCTCAAACTGAAGGCGTGTTTAGTTTATAAACTAATAAGGAAATTTGTAGGATATTTCACCAGGTTGTCAAGCTTGCTGTGTGTTTGGGATGTTTCAAGGACAAGACAAAAAGGGGATCCGGATATTTTGCTGGTAGAGGAAGGAGAATATAATACCTTCAGGATGTTGGATGGCAGGGAAGTACATAGGTGGTGACTATTTACTCCTACATAGACAGGAATTGAGCTTAATAACCCAGACTCTCCCCATGGTAGCTAAAGGCAAGTTGATGTTCCCAGGTATGGATCTCCTGGCTGTGGTTTCAAAATGAAGATTTTTCCTCCTATAAAGTTGCAACAAGAGGACCTTCTACCTCTCAAAAGCCAATTTGCTCCCTAGTAGATCCATGCTTTTATTTTAACACCTCAGAAACAAGGAAAAAGCACCGGTCTTTAAAGATCACTGAAGTTCAATTTCACACTGTCTGTGGTATGTAGTGGCTTTGCTGTCCTTTGAATTTTCTTCTTCACAAGAAAAGGCATCCAAATATAACATTATACCAGTCACAAAGCATTGAGCCTGAAAATTAATAGTAGTGGGAACCTATGTGTTACCTCCCCCTCTTACCTAAATATCATTATCTTTTATTTATGGCCCCTCAGAATCCGTAAGACCTGAGGGATATTTTTTTCCTTGTTTATTCTACATGCTCTGTGTGTTGTTTTTTAAATTCTGTCATGTCCCATATAATTGTAAGTTGTCTCTTGAGAATCTGTGGTCTGTTTTCATACAATTTCCCATTATTTTCAGCCAGTGTATGTATTTATACTTTTCCCCTCCCCTCCCTTGCAAAACTAACAGCGTAAACAAAATAAACTCTGCCATGTGAAGCAATTAGTTGGCATCTTCTCTAAAATTCACACTAGGTATAAATTTCTTTTTCAGGCCAGAATAAAGCATCTAAAAAGTTGCTTGTAAAGAAAAGAGTTAGCACTTCATATTTTTTTGTTTCATGCATGTCTTTCTGCTGAGGTTCAGGGTAACCCTGAGCAGAGGGCAGCCTTGCTCCCTCTCTCAGAAATTTAAGGTTGTAATTCAGTTTCTCAAATGAAGGTGTCTGCTGCAAATTGAGGTGACTGAGGGCATCCTACATTGTACCACTACAGATAGGTCTCCTCTCCATCCCGTGACATATTTGTCACCCTCCTATGGATGTCAGATATCCTCTTGTACCTCCAGTTATATTAAACATTGAGTAGAACGTCTCCCACTCCTACCAAATTACAGAGAGGGGTTCATCTTACCCTGAAACATGCACTGACATTTGCTCAGGTGGATCATTTTTCAACTCTACCAGACAGACAACATTGATGCCACTAATAATTACAGAATCTAGGATAAGAATTACAGAATACAAGAATCCTGGAACCCTAGAATCATAAAAACCTGGAATGGTTTGGGTAAGAAGGGACCTTAAAGATCATCTAGTTCCCAGCCCCCTGACATGGGCAGAGACACCTTCCCATAGCCCATGTTGCTCAAAGCCACGTCCAATCTGCCCTTGAACACTTCCAGGGAGGGGTAACCACGACTTCAGTAGGCAACCTGTTCCAGTTTCTCACCACCCTCAGAGTGAAAAATTTCTTTCTAATATCTAGACTAAATCTGCTCTGAGTTTAAAGCCTCTTGCCCCATCACTACCTGCCCTTGTAACAAGTCCTTCCCTGGCTTTCCTGTGGGCCCCTTTATGTACTGGAAGACCACTAGAAGGTCTCTCCAGAGCCTTCTCTTCTTCAGGCCTGAATCACCACAACTCTCCTCACAAAGATGCACAGATACATATACATTAAATTCTTCGTGTACAAAGAAAATGCCACCTATATATTATAGCTGCACTGTTCAGCTCCATGTAAGAGTTACAAGCTGAAGTAGCAGGAGACAAATTTCATGCCAACTGAATAGGTTGTAATCAAATTTAATAAGTAGCCACTTAATAAATACGTATTTGATCTGGAGAGCTGTGTGGCTTCCAGTGGTTTCTTGTAGAGGTCTGGGCCAGATCCTCATCTGGTGTAAATGAGTAATGCTGTACTGCTTGTAAATAGTCTGAATAGTTTAGGACAGCTAAAGTTCAGGCTTGTTTTTGCCCTAAATTGAAAAAGCCCCATGCTTGGTTTTCATTCTGAAATATTCTCCAGTAGAGGCTTTGATTTATTCTGTTTTGTACAGCAACCAGCACAATGGAAGAGTCCCCAGCTTTGGTAGTAACCAAACACTGTAAGGGAGATTTAAAGGCAGCAGATGGATTAGGAAAATACCTCCTCATCCATATGTGATATTTTCTTTCTAAAACTGTGTTCTCCTCTTTTCATGGAGTTACAAACTTAGCAGAACATTTAAAGTTTGAAAATCAGTATGGTTTTGGAAGGAAAACAATAGCACAAAAACATAACTTGTAAGAAAAAAAGCACCATGCTCCAGAAATCTGGTTGGGAGCAGCACAGTAAATTAAAACAATCAAACAAACAAAAACAAAATTATATTAAAATTGAAACAATTTCTAGTCTACCTCTCATCACATTCATTCAGGACTGCATCTTCTCAGCCTTTTGGAGAAGACTTGAAATATCCTTCTACTCACAAAGACAGGTTAGATGCCGTGTTCAAGGTTGCCTAGGAAACCTGTGGCACAGCTGGCATCTGAACAAGTCCAGTCACTCCTAGTCCAGACCCTTAACCACAGGGCTCTCAGCAGTGCTAGCCACAAACAGCTGTTGGACTTGGCTCTGCAACTGTGGGAATTTGCCTATACAAGAAGGGAGGGAGAAGGAAGCATGGGGAGGGGGGTGGGGAACAGAAAGAAAATACAGGTACACGACTTTATTTTTAGCTGAGGGAGTGCTCTATAGCTTGCAGAACAATACATGCTGGGTCATTAAAATGCAGCCAAGGTTGAGGCTGTGGTCATTTACAGAGTCAGAGCCAGAATACAATGCTGGCAAAGGGTTTTATTGTTTCCTGTACTTGCTGGGTTTGCTCTCGTAAACATGCCATTTGAGTCAGCGTGGTAGTTATTTGTTATTAAGAGGCAGGTCTCCCTTTATGAACATGGTCAGGAGCCCAGACTCAGAGCAAACTTAGGATTTACAGGGGTTCATGGTTCCTCAGTCTCATGGAGCATCTGTGGATGGAGCCTGCTTCGGATGGTTTGACAGCTCACCATCCTCTTCTTCCACCCCTCCCCAGCCTCATACAGCCGAGCCTAATCTTTTTTTGAAGGAACTTTGCCTGGAGTGCAGATACTGGTTTCCTGACGGGTGATAATTCACTGGCGTCACTAGGATTGGAGCCAGTGTTGCCTTACTGAGGAGGCAAAAGAGGTGCTGCTTTGGAAGGAAAAAAAGAGCCCATCCCTTCCACTACCCTATCTCCAACAAATGCACTGCTCAGCAGGCTGCACACACAATGAAGTCCTCAGAAACCCTTTAGATAGGTTTGGTTTTCCACAATGTATTAATTCAGAGCCTAAAGCAAAATAATAATTAACTGCTGTCAATTCACTGAGTCAAGTAGATCCCAGATGATAACAAGATAGTGATTTATGTGTGAATTATGAGCACTGGATGACTGTTACCAAAAGCAGACATTGAAACATGTTGGGAAGAATAATTTTGAAGTTAAATGTTAAAGCTTGGGCAACACCCTAGCCTGTCCTCTCTAATCACTTCAAAACTCAATGCAATCATTCATTTCATTCCAAGGTAGGTAACTAAAAAAGTTCAGATTACTTTTCTTTTTCCTCACTGGATCTGAACACCGTTTGATCTTTGATTTATACAAGTGAATTATGTAACCTTCATCCCACATATTCTGATCCATTTTGGATTACACAGAATCATAAATAAAAGGAGTGTCCTCAGGGCAGTGTCACAACCTTCAGTGAATAAGGAATCCTCTAAGTGTCTAAGGAGTGATGAACTGGCTCTGAACAACCTGCTCTAGTTGAAGATGTCCCTGCTCACTGCAGTGGATGGGACTAGGTGAATTTAAAGGTCCTTTCCAGCTCAATGCATTCTATGAGTCTATGATTCTTTGCCTATGCTGAATGGGAAGAGAAATTGAATTTTAACTGAGACATCTACTCCCTTCTGTTTCCAGTACAAGTCTCTAGTGTTGCTCCTGAAAGAGGTATGGTAGCCTGGTCCTCTCTCTTAGCCCCCCTCCAGACCACTGCCACCACTTAGCATCCTTGAATCCTCCCTGCTTTGCTCCTTGCCTCCTGCAGACAACCAGAGCCATGCCACCCTTCCCTGGGCAACCTCTTCTCTCAGCCACTGCTGAAACCTTTGGAGAAGTCACAAGGAGGCTCTGATTTAATAAACAATTGCAGCTGATGCAACATCAGCTTGTGAGAGAGCAGAGACTCTGCATTAAAATCAGCCTGATAGCAGCCCAATCACTCAAAGTGCAATGACTTTTAGTAAGGGGACATGCTAGGTATGTTCCAAAGGCCATTGAAGTCACCAGGAAAAGACCTTTTGATTTCTGTGTGCTTTGGATAAGACCCAGAAAGAGCCAACGAGTTAATTCAGGGACACTCTCTTTCTCACACAACTGAAGCTGCAAACTCAAAATTGCCTGTATTTGCTGAGCAGAAGCAAGCGTGGGTCAGGAAAGCAGCTGAGCTTTCCTTTCCTCTACAATTGTTTGCCTTGTTTTGGAGCCTAAAGCAATAGAGTAATTCCATGACAAAATTCAGAGCCAGAGAAGCTGACAGAGCAAAAATTGCGACCAATAGAACATTTTCAACCAGCTTATCCAAGCTTAAGTACTTCATTTATATTGCCTGGCTTAATTCACAGTCCCAGACATTCATTTAGTTGAAATGCTCAAATATTGAATATTCAGGTTTTGCTTTTCTTAACAACAAATATAATGAGGCAAAGGCTCCAGCAACTACACCCTGAAGCCTGTATGCATCCAGAGAAGACCAGCAGTGGCCACAAAGCTTGGAAACCTCAGTGCAGGATCTGAGCTTCATTACTCTGGATTGCTGTAAGATAACCAGGAAGATGGTTGTGGGGACCCAGCTAAGGGAATGACCTTGTGGATACAGCTGGGTGTGCATTCTTCTGCCTCTACCCTTGAAGGTTTACTAATGTCCTGCAGTCTCATACTCCCAGAAAGAACTAAAAAGGGTCAAGAAGCTGAGAAAGCTTGATCTGAGATTTCCTGCCCTAGCTCCTCCAGATCAAAAAGGTCTGGATGCATTTGGAGACCTTCTGGATTTCCATTATCCATTCATTGAGACCTTCTGGGTGTCAATTCATCACAAATTGAGCATGTGAAAATACTCCAATCCACCCCAAAACCTCTTGAGCACCAACACACTTCTAGTCATGATGCTGCTCTGCTTCATAAGGCTGTACTTTTAAACCAGGCAAATCAGGAGCTGTTAAAAATGACTGCTTGGTGGGTCTCTTTTTCTGCAGGTTGACATGTTTTCCAAAGATACAACATATAAACACAATTCTTCTGGGCAATACTTGCTTGGCAAGTAAAGGGACATTAATCTTCTATGTGTTTCAGACATTAATGTGTAGGCTTGTAACTAGGAAACAGAGTTACTGAGAAAAATCAGTGTATTTTTATATATACACATATATACAAAGACATATGTGTGTGTTTTTATATGTGCACTTGAAAATTGAGACTACTCTGATCATCCTTGTTACCAGGTAGCTTTTGTGTTTTGCTATGATGAGTTTTTGATACTTTGCAAATAAAACTTGTCTCATGCATTGCCTGGCCAAATCTGGCATACTTGGTATCTTGCTTTCACAAGCAAATATGTTCACTTGATATTTTCCAAAGCATAGAAACTGCTGTTTGGGGTGGGTGGAAATCATAGACTCAGAATAATTTTGTTTGGAAGAGACCTTTAAGATCATTTGGTTCAACCATTAACCCAGCACTAAACCATGTCCCTTAGCTTGGAAACCCCTCCAGGGATCATGGGGACTCCACCACTGCCCTGGGCAGCCTGGGACAGCCCTGGACAACCTTCAAGGGGAAGAAATTGTCCTCAATGTCCAATTTAAATCTCACCTGGCCTACCTTGAGGCCCATTGCCCTTGTCCTATCACTTCTTCCTTGGGAGGAGTCCAACCCCACCTGCCTCCAATCTCCTTGCAGGAGTTATTGAGAGCCAGAAGCTCACCCCTGAACCTCCTTCTTTCCAAGCTGAACAACCCCAGGTCCCTCAGCTGCTTCTCACTTGTGCTCCCAGACCCTTCCATCACTCTTCTCTGGCCATGCTCCAGCCCCTCAATGTCCTTCTGGGAGTGAGGGGCCCAAAACTGACCTCAGGATTTGAGGCAACACCTCTCACTGCCCTGTCCAGGGGAACAAAACCTGCCCTAGTCCAGCTGGCCACACTAGTGTTGATACAAGCCAGGACACTGGTGGGCTTCTTGGCCACCCAGGCACTCTGGCTCATCTCCACCCACCTTTTGACCAACCCCTCCAAGTCCTTTTCTAACAGGCGTTTTCCAGCCACTGTTTCCCATGCCTGGGGTGTTGCAGGAGATTGTTGTGACCCCAGTGCAGGACCTGGCACTTGGCCTTGTTGAAGCTCATACCAAATAAGGTCCATAAATATTTTTATCACCCTGCTGAAAAAGGTAGAAATTATTGTGGCTGACGATGCTTCCTGAGCTAACAAACAGCTGATCAGAGAGAGCTCCCAGGGCTCCAGAGTTAACATTTTTGTTGAAACTGCCCCTTCTTCTCTCCTGGTTACAGGGCCAAGTGCCTTTACTGACATCGATTTCAATGGCACAATGCTGATTTACACCGGTGGAAAATTTGGTCTGGAGTTGTGTGTGGTTTCCTAATTTTATTAGAATTTTTTTGTTGTTTTTCAGTGATATGGGGAGAAAATTCCTCTCTAAGCCAGCAACAACAACTTGCCATTGTGGACATGGAACGGAGGAGGGTGGAATAGCTGGGTGGAGGGGGAGCCTAGCCCATTTTAAACTTGTACATTTAAAATAAACAGCTGGATCACAGGGGGAAAGAGAAAGAAAGAGCAAGGGGGGGCTGTAAAAAAAAAATAAAATGTACACAAGCTCAGCAAAGTTCCAGTGTACTCTGAAGACTGCTGATGCTTAAAGATTGAGAGACCCCAGATTTCATTTCTTGGCAGCTCAGGCAAGAAGAATGGTCTCCAAGGAGCTGCCGTCTCAGGCTGCAGAGGTGAGTAGCCAGAGGTTTATCCTGGAGGCTACTGGGCCTCTTAGAAGTTGGCATTCTTTCAGCATGAAAGATGGTAAAATATTAGCACTTTAAAAAGCCCATGGCTCACACAGCAATAAATCTAAACGCTATCAGATGCCAGCATGTCTATCAATAATAAAGACAGATGTGTGAGAAGCTCTTTTATGCACACACAAGCACATGCAACTCAGGGGCGAGGGGGTGATGGGAAAGAGGGAGGGGGCCAAAAAGGAAGAAATATTTCCAGGCTCAGACATTTGAAGCCTACATCTCCCATAAATCTTCCAAGCAGAGGGCCCAGGCCAGATCTTCACTGCTGAATCTTTGTTGCTTCCCTTACATTAAAGCAATTAACATCTGGCCAAAATAAATTTAAAAAAAAAAAAGGGGAGAAGAAAAAAAAAAGGAAAAAAAAAAAAAAAAAAGACAGTATTCTGTTTATATGCAGGTGCCAGTATGAATGAGAACCAACATCTGACCCAAATGGGAGGTGGGTGTCTCTGTCCTTTCCCTTCCCCTCTTGATTTTACAGAAAACACATTAAGAGAAAGGTTTCTGGGCTGCTTTCCTAAGGAAATGAAGCTTATGCAATCAAGTAATGTGCCTACAGTTAGGCTTCTTTTTAATCCATATGCCAACTTTGAATTTGACAGATAAGAAATCTGTGGATGTGGAAAATTAAGGTTTGGATGAAAAGAACTGTTTGGATAATGATTTGCTGCTAGAAGGAAATGTCTCACCTCTTTACATATACAGAAAAACTCCTTTCTTCATAGAAAAGCTCAAAAAAAATCATGTTCACTAAGCAACAAAGCACTGGGACATGTCCAGAGGGGTCAAGAGGAAAGGCTGCCACTTGAATCAAGACCTTTTCCTAAGTCATGGGCAAAGATGAAACAGTTTTCTTGAGTCAAGGCCAGCTCCATTGGAAGAACACAATTTGAACCTCATTTGTCCCTGAACAACCCTTCCCACCCCCAAGGACCAGACTTCATGTGTCACTAAAAGTTCAAGGAAATTAAGAGAAGTAACAAAACAGAAAATTCAAGGTGGTCATGCAGATTGTTAGTGTACTCACCATGGTGAGACAATGTTCTTTCTGGATTGTGTCCCATGGATGGCAGAAGAGGTGAGTCAGTCATCTTCTCCTGGGGGTTTGCATCAGGTGCCTGGAACATTTGTTCCCAGATTCTTTCCTGAAGATTAGGGTTCTTATAACATTGGTGCTCCTGTGTGGCCTCTCTCATGTCTCACAGGCTTCCATGCTTGACCTGTGTTTATGAAACAGGTTTTTTGACCTCTCCTCAATGGTCAAATTTGGATGAAATTACTGCAAAGCTAAAAAGCTGGGAGGCATAGGAGAGATTAACTGAAGACAGACAAGGTGATCTCATCCACTCTTTGTCACTGGGAAGCCCTGATTGCATTTACTGGTGTGGGTTTTTTTTCCTACTCTGACTCTCACTAAAAACACCTTCACTTTTAGCTCCAGCATCTACTGGTCCTGTTCTAAGTTTGATATTTCTACCACCTGCAGCAGACACCCACCGTTTAACTTCCAAAAGAACATAACCCTCTCTAAGGAATAACCCATCACCAATACTCAGGACACCTTCAGCTTTTGGCATACTTCTGACCAGAGAGCAGCCCCTTAACATCAAATATTCTTTTATTATGGTCTTCTCATACTAAAAAATCTCACACAAATCCTCCCAGCTGCCTTTGAACAGCAAGAGAGTCTTAGTGGTAAAAAAACTATGCTGGATTCTCATGGTTTCTTACCTACATTGGCAGACTGTCATGCTACCTTGTAAGAGCATAAGAGAGACATCTTTAACATGACTGAATCCCAGGACAACCTATTTGTTATGCAAGAACAGCCTGGAAACTCTATTTGAAGGGGGGAAAAATGAAAACAACTGATAAGGTCAATTTAGAAACATCAGCAGAACCTGCTTGACCAGCTACACTTGTGC
Source organism: Ceyx cyanopectus (assembly GCA_013401355.1). Classification (NCBI taxonomy): domain Eukaryota; kingdom Metazoa; phylum Chordata; class Aves; order Coraciiformes; family Alcedinidae; genus Ceyx; species Ceyx cyanopectus. The sequence goes on from VYZU01044347.1 coordinate 21,331, forward strand.
TGGTCACCAGGATTGAACAGAGAGCTTTTGATGGTTTTCTGCTGAAGTCGAACTAATGAAATCAAAAGAGCTTAACCCTTATCACTACCAGCTGTAGAGGAGCCACAAATGTCTTTGTGGAGCAGTCACTAGAGAGCACCAAATATCCACACTCCCTCCAGGTGACTTGCCCGTGTGGAGAAGGAATTACTGCTAGTAGAAAATGTTGTGACTTACCACTTGTTTCCATCTTCATCCACCTATCTCCACAGGTCTAGGGTTCAGCATTCCTTCAGGGGTTTAATTGTCTATTTTTTGGGAGTAATAAAGAAAAAAAAAAGTAGTTAGTGTAAGAAAATATTTCTGAGGGACTTAGGGAGACTTAGGTCCTCATATCAGAGAAGTGCTAGCAATTAAGATAAAGATTTCCTCTGTCTCCAGGATTTGGTTTCCATCCAGGCTGAAGATTCCTCAGGTACATGTCTCACCTCATTCTTCAGCAGTCAACTTTTCATTCATTCTGATTCATGATATTTTATTGCAGCTTTCAGGACTTACCACAGCTTAATTGATCAGTGATTTTAAGGGCTTTTCTTATGTTAAGCCTTCATGACACCATTAGGCCTTTCCTCAGCTTATTCAGCTTTGCCACCTGTATGGAAAGCAGGGAAGTAAATGTGTGTAAAGCACATAAGCAGCTATGAGGTGAAATCTTTAGTAACCAAAGAAGCTTAAGTCTGCCTTTATTATAGCCTTGGTGTAGCACTGCTTGTTGTGGGATGTCTCATTACTTGGAAAAACGTTCCAAGAACAATTAATTTTGCTTACATGAAAGCAATTCGGCTGATTAAGGGATGTTTTCCCATTAGGAACATACAAACAAATTTAAGGTTAATTTTACTATCAATAGTCAGAATGTTTGAACTAGAAGGGAGAATATGCACGAGCCTGGATTCCATGAACAATGTTGTTACCAGATGTTGATGAGAATGAAGCCATGCAGGACAGAAGCATGGTACACTGAATGAGACAGCCTGGCCATCTCTGCCTTCAGGGTTTCAAGTCTTTAACCTCACCCATTAAAATATGTATATATAGCTATTCTATGACACCTTCCAGAGAAAATCTAAAATCCATTTGACTTACAAAAAATTCTCCTATAAACTCTGCTGGCTACTTTTCTTTGTTCTCCACTACTCCAGCGTGTGAGCACAGAACTGAAAATCATTCATATCAACATAAACCAATAGCATCATTCTCCAAGGCCACTAATGTGAAGGGAATGTCAGTTTTAGTCCACAAGTGACTTAATGCTTTGTACATTTACTCTCCTCTCCATCATATGGCTGAAATTATTTACAGCTGAAGCAGACTGCTCAGGAGAGCCAGACTGGCAAAGACAGTTGTTTACCCTTAAAAAAAAAAAAAAAAAGAGAAGCTCCAGACCAAAGTATGTTTCTTCATGAAATAATTTTGTTTATATTCCTCTTTCTGTAGTTTTGGGAAGATGGGAATTCTGACCAGTTTACAGAACTTTGCATATATATGTGAATGTATAACCCAGTGCAAGTCATATAAGAAGCAAATTCTTTGATGACCCACCTGGGAATTTCTGTTCCCTCTCATCTCAGGATCCACCAGAGGTGTAGTTAACCAGAAAGATGAGATTGACAGATCTTAGGAAGCTGTTTTGACAGGTTAGAAAGGAAAATTAAAATATAATGTTATGGTCCCATACCATACCTTATTACTGCTTTTTTTTTTTTCCCCAGTATCTATTTCAGAGAGACTCCTGTTCCTGGATGGGGAAGCAGGGTTGGCTAAATAGCAATGGTTATTAAATATTCGGTGGACATACAGACAGTTAGTGCTGGAGCATCCACACTTCTCCAAATCTAAATGTCAGGACTAAAGTGTCCTTTTTTTTATTATTAATTTATTTTTTTTTTTAGTATACCCCATATTATAGAGCAAGGCTTCCCACATTCCTTCAACAACAAATTTCCTTTACTCTTTTAACTACACAGGAGGGATTGATTCCATACAAGAGTCTAGTGGCACATACATATTTCTTGTGTCTTTTTTATTAGTTCTGACTGGGGATATGGTACAAGTTAAGGGCAGCTCTGTAATGGCTTTCACATGATTGCTGTAGGAAAAGCATGCCGTGTTCTTATGGCCTTGCCTTCATCCAGCTCCAAGAAAGGGAAAAAAAAACAAGGGAGAAGGGGGAAAAAAAAAAATTGTTGATCATTTATTTCTGCTTTGAACATGTGCAAATTCCATATCAGGGGAGTGTCTGGAAAAAAAAAAATGCAGGGAAGGATAAAAAAAACCAACTGTCCCTCCCCATGGGAATAACAAAGAACACAGTCCCTCAAAAAGGTATGTTTAAAGAAAATAGTAGCAGCAAAAGCAAACCCAAACACACAGAAGAAATCAGTGTCGCGTTCTCTGTCGAGTCTAGAGGACTTCAAAGATGTCTGTACATGCATGTGTGTGCATACGTGTGTGTTTGGATGCTGTTGTGTTATTGGAACCACTCTGAGCTTAGATCACTATCAGATGTGTGGACAGAAGGATAAATAGTCACTAATGTGACCAGCAGCAAACATGTGTGGAAGGAGGACAGGTCTTCATACCTACTGACTCTACATCAGGGGATGGGGGTAAAGGAAGAGCTGAACAAGTCCCACACAGGAAAATTGAGTGACCAGACTCTGGGTTGAGAAGCTCAACTCTGCCCAAAGCCACTGGGCAACCCTGATCTGAGCCATCTCTGGAATGCACACTAGTCATGCTGTGATATCTAAGTGTAGATGCCCCAGTGGTGTCAATCCAAACAGCCCAGGTAAGGATCTAGTAGAAGATTTTGTCAGCTTCTCAAGATCTTTGGACATGTTTGGTTGGAAGCAGCTTGTTTCCTGGGTATATGAACATAGAAATGTGTGTTTACACACTTGTATGAGTGGACTTGCTAAGGTCTTGCTCTCTGTGCTCTGAAAAGGAGAATGTGAAAGTTCTTTTTAGTCAGAGTCTAATTTCCACTTATGATTTGCATATCTTTCACAGAAAAAAAAAATATTATTACCTGTATCCAGGATTTCTATTTGACCATATACAGATTTAAAGGATCTATTCTCCACAATCACAGCTTCCCAAATCAATGCATCCACAGTCTTTATAGAACAGGTTCAATTCTGAAATCTGCCTTTCTTTTTGCTTATTTGCATGTATCACAAGGATTTCACAGCTGATATGTCTGACTTCCAGTGAATACTGACTTATGCAATATGGAGCTTTGGGATTATTCTCACTTTACCTTAGTTTTCAGCAATAGAGTACTGTGGAGACAGCCACTTTTGAAACTTCACCTTGCTCTAAAATAGGCGTTTCAAAAGCTTTGTATTGAATTTGATCTAAAAGAGCCTTTTTCTAGTAATTTTCCTCCTCTAAATGAAAACAGCTCATGTAGTCTTTGGATGAAATTTTATTCAAGGCTTTTGTCTGTCATCTGCTCATAATTAAATAGGCAAATTTCTTTTTGCAAAATATATTTTTTTTCTATTTACTTTCAGAATCAGGCTCAAATTCTCTTATGACATTGGTATGATCCATGATTTTATATTATCTTTACTGTCAAGAATTTTACAGCCTTCCATTAAAAAGTCCTGACAAAGAAACTCCTTCTGAGATCACTGTATGATAAGCTTTCTGCCTGAAACTCCAGCCCCTTTGGTGATTCACATTTATGACCTGAAAACACAAGCTTGGTAATTCCTTCCTTCAAATAATAATTAAAATATAACAAATAAAATGTGGATGTAATTCCAGAGAAGTGAGATATAAGAATTAAAAGTTTGTCAAGTTTCATTTCTAGACAGTTGTTTGGAGTTGCTTCTTTTGTTGTTGTTTTAGTGGGAGGGGTTTGAAGGGATTTCATTTTTTACTGGTGTTTTGTTTCATTTTTGGAGTTTTTTCCTTTTATTTTTTGTGGGGGTTTTTTTGTTGGTTTTTTTTCCCCCAATTCTAATAAGTTTGATCTGGAACCTTTGTCTTTCATTATTCCCTTCAAAGCCATTTCCTCCTCTCCTCACCCCCTTCAGCTGATTAACTGTTACAAAGCGTTCCTGTGATACTCAGTAAATAACAATGCAAACATGTTTACGTAACAGTTTAATGTGCTAATTATGTTTTTACTCCGGAGTTGAGCCTTTGCTATCCTGGAGTCTGCTAGTCTTCAAGTCTTGGCTCTTTGATGTGGAGGGAGAGCTGGGAAACTGCATTCGGTTTTCATTTTGCCTTGATGAAGGATGCTGTTTACGTTTGGTGTCACTTCTCCACAAGCCAAGCAGCATGTTAACAGCCCCAGGGAATGCACTAGTTCTGTGTAGGAGCCATGTGAGCCTCTGTGCCTGCAGTGGCCAAGGCCTCAAACAGCTGCTCTAGGGAAGGATGGGTATTTTTGTCAAGTTCCTATGTCTGGGACCAGGTTGCAATTTGTTCTTCAAGAGAAAGCTTCTGATCCAAGCTTGATGAAACCATTGGAGAGCATAAATTGGAGCTTCTATTAGTCATTAGGTTAAGATTTTTGTGGATGGTGGTTTGGGTTGCATTTGCCTGTCCATCTGGTAGCTGCCATAGTGGTTAAATCAATGTATAATTCCATGTATACTCAGCTAAGAACTTCCTTAAATTAGAAAGAATGAATTGCTGCAAGCTGAGCTAAAATGGGGAAAAATTCAAAGGTGTGTCCTGACAAATCAGAATTTTTTCATAAAGGAGTCATAAAAGGAGAGAAATCACACACACCAACCAAAGATAATTTAGGCTTGAACTTTCCTCTGAATCCAGTAGTGCCTATGGTGGAGACATTGGTTGGCCAAGTGGACTGGGTTGATCTGACAGTTCCGTGGACACTTAGGAAGCAATTTAGGCCAGCAAAAATAGTGCATAAATCTCTGTCACCCATTCAAACACTGGGTTTATATTAAAAGTTCATGCTGAATTCTCTTGCATCTTAATGTTAACAAAGTGTGAATTACTTGCAGAGTAGTATGGCAGAAATAAAGTTTAATTTGACACAATGGTCATAATTAAGCATTTAGAAATTGATGTGACATTTTGTTTGCCAGTCTGGTCAAAGAGAATTTTCTTTCTCATTAACTTCTGTGAAAACAAGGCAAAAAGCTAGTCCTAGTATAAGCAGAAGACAAGGCACTGAATATATTAAATACAACAGAGCAAACTCCAGGGCAGATCTTGGTTGTTGGAGAATAGATCACATAAATAGGCAGTGAAAAAAGATCAGTCACCCTCTAAATTATCAGATTTCAATTTATGTAAATTGGAGTATTCCATGGAAATAATCTAAGACAAATCTTCTGTTTGTTAAGTGAGAATTTACTGAAATATCAGAACCTGGGTCTCAGCTGCCATAGTCTGCAACCCCCCACCTCACCCTGATTCATAAAGCCAAGGAAGTTCTCCTGGTTGAAATTCATTTAACTTTTGTTGTCTGAGATCTCAGAACATCGATGTATAGATGTAAAAGGTGTTTTCCAGCTCTGCTATCTCTAGCATGTGCATAACATTTTTCCAGCCTCTAATTTGCAGACTCCTGTAAGGTTGAGGGAGGTCTACAGAGGTGTTGTTGAGGAACCAAAGACAGACAGCCAGGAGAAGAGACCAAACCTGCTGCCATTTGGTGTTAATGTGCTATACAGGGATCTACAACTCCACAGCAAAATGTTAGAATGTCTGCAAACTGATAAGGGCTATAAATCTTCTTTTTATATACCCTACAACATCCCCTGAAGATAATGCTGTTGGCCTTTAGCAGTGAACATATCCTCAGGAGCTGGCAAAGTGAGGTGAGGGAAAAAGCCATTCCAACCCACCACTGACATATAGGGAGGAGAATGTGCTTTCTGCTTGATTTGCTTCTCCTTGTCACTTATCTCACCTTGATTTACCTATTCATCACTCCTCCATCGCTTCCCACAGCCCTTGACTGGTCTCCAAATCTCATTCCTGTGCTGAGTTCCTGCACAAATTGGCTGGTAACACTTTCCAGATGTTTTATTGTCTTCCAGGTGATGGGGGAAGTACTTTATCCAAAATCCCTTTCTTTTGTGGAGGATGCTTTGTCTTCTGTTTTTCACAGTCTGAGTAAATTACTAACCCCACCAGCACCTTTTCATCATGCAAACCTAGAGGGTTTCCTTAAATTCCTTACCTCTTTTCTTGGTCTAAGATGCTACCACCTAAAACTCCCATCATGTCTGGTTGATAACCAAAGAAAGCAGAATTTCTCTCTCCTGAAATTAATTACATTATCACAGTTCCTGCAAGAGTAGTGACATAACATGGTGCCTATTTGGGTGCTAGTTGGTCAAGAGCTATGTTGTTGCTATGTTGGTCAAGAGCCTATTATCAAAGCACTACATTGCTCTGCTTTGAGTGAAATTTACCTGCAAATGTCTGTTTGTTGGTTTGGGGTTGGGTTTTTTTTTTGTACTTACAGGTACACAGGAAATTTGGAATGTTCTGAGGTATGACACTGTAGCAGTCTTTCTGAAAAATGCTGGACCAGACATCCTTAGTTCACCAGTCAGCAGGTGATGTTACAAAACTGTAGCAGATGAGGTAAGAAAATAAGTTGACTAACCTAGGAAAGAAAAAAAAATAAGTGAAATTAAAAATAACTGTAAAACAACGATGGAGAAGAGACTGTGGTTTGAGTTTGTAGCTAGTCAAGTGAGGTGGATAAGCAAAGCTTTAGATCCTACACGTACCAGGATTCAGCTGAGCATCTACTTTCCTGTTAGTTATTGCTGGTGCTTCTATGCATTAGTTTCAACTGGACCCTCTGAGCTTCACATTTCCCACACCAGCAATGGGTTCCCTTGTACTGACTGTCTACCTGTAGAAGACACAGGAAAGGTCAGGACAGGTGTCACAAAGATAACTTTGTACCATGAGATCATGAGTGAAAATGCTGGATATTACTCATGTAACAGAGACTCTTGGCTGCAGCATTTTTAGCAGAACCCCTGCTAGTCGGAGCCTGGCGAAGATCTTTTCCAGTAAAGGTAGCTTAGTGTTTGGCAGGGAGCAGAGGCTGGAGCACACTGAACTTCAGAGTTTCCTCCTTCACCTCAAGCAGACTGTCTGCTACAGCATTTTAATTTATGTGGCTTTCTGCTTGTGCATGTGAGGTTGTTTTGCATGTGCCATCAGAAGGAAGCCAACCTAAGTCTTTGGAGAGCTATTCACAGCTCGGCAAAGCCAATCAGATTTAAGAAATAAGCTAGCATTGGGAGGCAGAATAGATATAACAGCAGTGGCTTTATAGCCTTGATAATTTCAGGTCATGAGCAAGGCAAGATTTGTGGTGGTAAATATATTTCATTGCACTATCTGAGTATTATTCCTCCCTAGAAACAATCCTTCTCTTAGAAAGTCTTCCTCCCTTCTCTCTAGAAACAAATCAGTCTAATTCTGACCCCTGGGAAATGCGTTCACCCAATCAGGATCTGCCTCATTACCTCAGACCAAGGTCATCTCAGGTGTGGATACTGATGTCAAGGTGGGTTGGGTTTTTTTCACCTGTTTCAAGTGAAAACATAAAGAACAGTGGAGGGAATCTACTAAGATTGAGTATTAGAGCCACTGCTCTCACACTTAGACTATTAGTCTGCCTGAGTTATTCCTGACTCTGGACAATATGACATTAGTTTCCTCTGAAAATATAATTATGATACATAATATTTAGCCATTTAATTCACTGCACTAGCACACATTTCAGCTTTTGTGCTCAACCAACTGCATTTCACCATGCAGAAGTCTTGCCCAAACAAGCACTGAGCAAATCTCATGCTTATTTCTAAAATATTGGGTTTTAAAATCATAATAGATACGTGCATCTTGATTCAGGTCATCTCATTATGAACTAGGTTTTCACTCCAGGCTTAGCAACCGCTAGCAGTCTCCCTGTCTTACAATATTTTGGTTTTTGAAACAAATGGTACAACCAGGCCTAATAACAATAATAAAAAATAAGAGAAATAAAACGTTGTCAGGGTTCCAAGCACATGAACTTTATGTCGTGAAAAACTTTTATACTGGTTCCTATTCTCACTCGTGCACAGATTTATTGAAAAAAAAAAAACCCTGACATTTATTCATTTTCCACTTAGATTATTGTGGTTAAATCAAAAAGAAGTGTCAGGGCTTAAGGAGCTGAAAGCAGCTACACTTTTTCCATTGTGACGGGTCACATGGTTTCCATTTGTTCCATGAAAAACCTCATGGTTTTGGTTATTTTCACTGTCTGGAATGAGATATAATTCCACTCCTGCTGCCAAATCTCCTGTATCACATAGGAAACTCCTGCATTTTAGGCCATCTCCCTTGGTTCATCTGGGAGGCCTGTTTCACAAGGATCTTTTTTCGTTTATTATTATTATTTATTGTTTCCAATGGTCTGAGGAGACTCTTCAAATAATTGTTTGAAAGCCTTCTTCAGACAATAGGAGAGGAAGGGAGGTCTTGGGTGAGGCGTTGAGCTGCGATGGAGGAGAAGTTATGTTCAACTCTCTCCCACCACATATGGGAGCCATTTCAAGTTGGGTCAAAAAGCCTGTTGAAATCCACAGCAAGATTTCAGCGCCTGTGAACCAGCCTCATCATGACCATGTTATGCTGTTTGCAGTGGGGAGCTCAAGGAAGAAAATGAGTCTTCCACATTTCACTGAGCCAGGGCTCGTTTACATAGAAGCAATGTCCTATGGGCACAAAACCAAACACCGTTAAAGTCTGACAGCTCCTGGATTTGCAACCAGTCAATGGTTGCTCTTTAATGTCCCCCTACATGCTTTGAGTCCAATTGCATGACAAAATTACTTAGATTCAATCTCTGTGAAGGGAAAATGAGATTATCTCTACCCCAGACAGAAAGACCCTACGACTATGTTTGCTAGTGAGCTCCTCAAAATCGGGTTAGAAGAAGATGCTTTAAGAAAATCTTATATTTAGTGAGCAAATAGCAATCACCAGGTTTCAATCCAGTGGTATCAAACAATCCAGAAGATATTTCAAAGAAAAGGCATCATTAAAGGCACAATGATAAAAGCAAATAAGGTGAAAATATAATGAATGTAGGTTTACATGAAGGAGATCATACTGGATGCACCTGGTCTGAAATCTATCTATCTATCTATCTATCTATCTATCTATCTATCTATCTATCNTAGCATTGGGAGGCAGAATAGATATAACAGCAGTGGCTTTATAGCCTTGATAATTTCAGGTCATGAGCAAGGCAAGATTTGTGGTGGTAAATATATTTCATTGCACTATCTGAGTATTATTCCTCCCTAGAAACAATCCTTCTCTTAGAAAGTCTTCCTCCCTTCTCTCTAGAAACAAATCAGTCTAATTCTGACCCCTGGGAAATGCGTTCACCCAATCAGGATCTGCCTCATTACCTCAGACCAAGGTCATCTCAGGTGTGGATACTGATGTCAAGGTGGGTTGGGTTTTTTTCACCTGTTTCAAGTGAAAACATAAAGAACAGTGGAGGGAATCTACTAAGATTGAGTATTAGAGCCACTGCTCTCACACTTAGACTATTAGTCTGCCTGAGTTATTCCTGACTCTGGACAATATGACATTAGTTTCCTCTGAAAATATAATTATGATACATAATATTTAGCCATTTAATTCACTGCACTAGCACACATTTCAGCTTTTGTGCTCAACCAACTGCATTTCACCATGCAGAAGTCTTGCCCAAACAAGCACTGAGCAAATCTCATGCTTATTTCTAAAATATTGGGTTTTAAAATCATAATAGATACGTGCATCTTGATTCAGGTCATCTCATTATGAACTAGGTTTTCACTCCAGGCTTAGCAACCGCTAGCAGTCTCCCTGTCTTACAATATTTTGGTTTTTGAAACAAATGGTACAACCAGGCCTAATAACAATAATAAAAAATAAGAGAAATAAAACGTTGTCAGGGTTCCAAGCACATGAACTTTATGTCGTGAAAAACTTTTATACTGGTTCCTATTCTCACTCGTGCACAGATTTATTGAAAAAAAAAAAACCCTGACATTTATTCATTTTCCACTTAGATTATTGTGGTTAAATCAAAAAGAAGTGTCAGGGCTTAAGGAGCTGAAAGCAGCTACACTTTTTCCATTGTGACGGGTCACATGGTTTCCATTTGTTCCATGAAAAACCTCATGGTTTTGGTTATTTTCACTGTCTGGAATGAGATATAATTCCACTCCTGCTGCCAAATCTCCTGTATCACATAGGAAACTCCTGCATTTTAGGCCATCTCCCTTGGTTCATCTGGGAGGCCTGTTTCACAAGGATCTTTTTTCGTTTATTATTATTATTTATTGTTTCCAATGGTCTGAGGAGACTCTTCAAATAATTGTTTGAAAGCCTTCTTCAGACAATAGGAGAGGAAGGGAGGTCTTGGGTGAGGCGTTGAGCTGCGATGGAGGAGAAGTTATGTTCAACTCTCTCCCACCACATATGGGAGCCATTTCAAGTTGGGTCAAAAAGCCTGTTGAAATCCACAGCAAGATTTCAGCGCCTGTGAACCAGCCTCATCATGACCATGTTATGCTGTTTGCAGTGGGGAGCTCAAGGAAGAAAATGAGTCTTCCACATTTCACTGAGCCAGGGCTCGTTTACATAGAAGCAATGTCCTATGGGCACAAAACCAAACACCGTTAAAGTCTGACAGCTCCTGGATTTGCAACCAGTCAATGGTTGCTCTTTAATGTCCCCCTACATGCTTTGAGTCCAATTGCATGACAAAATTACTTAGATTCAATCTCTGTGAAGGGAAAATGAGATTATCTCTACCCCAGACAGAAAGACCCTACGACTATGTTTGCTAGTGAGCTCCTCAAAATCGGGTTAGAAGAAGATGCTTTAAGAAAATCTTATATTTAGTGAGCAAATAGCAATCACCAGGTTTCAATCCAGTGGTATCAAACAATCCAGAAGATATTTCAAAGAAAAGGCATCATTAAAGGCACAATGATAAAAGCAAATAAGGTGAAAATATAATGAATGTAGGTTTACATGAAGGAGATCATACTGGATGCACCTGGTCTGAAATCTATCTATCTATCTATCTATCTATCTATCTATCTATCTATCTATCTAATCTATCTAATCTATCTGTCTATCTATAAAAAAATTTACCAATGGATAGAAATAGGTAGTTTTCAATGAAATTTACTTGACATGATAGAATTATTTTCATTAAGATTAGCTGATTTCAACTAGGAAATTTAGGTTTTATTGACTATACAGATGTTCTCATCAGGTGAGATGAATCCCATCTAAGTCCCAAGAGCTGCTATTAAACCAGCAATGAACACAAGAATTCCAAGATGTCTTATGAAAACAATATTAATTTAGGAAAAACGCTCTTCAGGACCAGGGAAATATTTCATTTCATTATTGTGGAATTGTCACATTTTGACACTACCAGTGTAAAATAATTATTAAAAGGAAAACATCTTGTTTCAATCAAGAAAAAAAGTTTCATTTCTACTTTCTCTGTTTGACACATTATAGCATAATGTTACTGTTACATATATATGACACTAAATTCAAAATTAATAATAATGACATTACTAAGAGTGAGAGATTTGAAAGGACTTATTTCAAGGGGATATTTTTCAACTTAAAATTTGCTAAGAACAAATAGTTAAAATTATTTTCTGAAATCCCTTCTGGCCTTATTTTTTATTATTTTTTAAAAACCTTGTGTTCCTCAAAATTCATAACTCTACCAAAATCTGTAGTAAAATATCTCACCTTGTTCTTTTACCTAAAAACTCTTCCAAACTTATATTTTTTTATAACAAAATTAACGAATGATGGTGACATCTGCTATTTTTAATGACTGTTATACAAGATAAAGGAAAAAATAAGGCTATACTAAACAATTAATGATGAAATATAACTTGAATACTTACTTTATTTTTCAGTTTCCTTAATTTTAAAATATATTTAATATACATTAAGAGTATCATCCCATCCATGTTGGACAACACTCAAGACAGAGTGAGCCTGTCCATTGAAGGGCTCAGTCCCTCCAACAGCCAGAGAAGGAGCTAGAAAGGGACTGTTTGGTTGCACCAGATTCTCAACTTTCAGCCAAACATCTTTATATGTGAGACTAATTTTACCCTTCCAATAGCACTAGATGCAATAACCTCACCTGCCTGATAACAAGCAAAATAATCTTACCTTGTCCCAGAGACACCTTTCCTGCTCTCTTTGTGGTGGCAGTCTAAATTATATCAAATATTTCACAACTAACGGCTTCACGAAAGTGAAAGTGAAAGATTCATTATCTGGAGCAAAGGCATCCAAAAGGAAACATATTTTACAAAAAATAAACCAGTGTTTATAACAACCAATGCACGTGTTTGCCCAACAACAGACCGTTAAGAGCTGATGGTTTTCTCCATCATCTCCTTATCTGGAAAGTCATTGTACTGCTTCCCTGTTTGTTCTTCCCAGAGCCCTGCTGCATCCACTCATTCATGCAAGTAAGGATTATGACCCCAATAAACAGTTTTCCCAGAACACAAAAAAACTGTTTTGCATGATCTGAGGTTTACCAAGTAATGGCAACAGAGCAACTAAAATCCTATTGTGTCCACCAGTCCCACCAATAACCTACCATAGTCCTAAGTGGCTGTTGCTCCAGCAGTTTGATTTGCCTAATTTCTCTGTCCAAATATCTGTCCCCTGCTTCAAGATTTTAAGACAAAAAAAGTTATCTCTTTGTTTTCTGGTAACCTCTCCTCAAATGTTTGTAGACTGTTACTAGGTTCCTCATGCTATGGTTTCAGAGCCAAGCCATTCATCCTTGTACATGACTCACAGACTGTTTTCTTCAGCCAATTAATCACAAAGTTGGGTTTCTCCCAACATACCTTCTCTGGATCATCCGTATCTTTCTGGTAATGAGGTGCCCAGAAGTGAGTGCAGCATCCCAGGTGCATTCTCCCCAGGCCCATCAAGTGAATGAAACTCACCTTTCTCCTCCTTCCTGACATCTTTCCTCTGGGTCTCCAGCACAACCTCACAAGGATGGTTCAGCTTCTGCAGCACCCTGCAATATCACAGCTCTGCTTGCAGTCCACAGTCCCCCTGGTATCTCTGTCAGCATAACTGCTTCCATCTGTCTGTGGGGAGGATTGGTTCAGATTATTGCCATGCCCAAAGGAGCTCTCCAAGCTGCCTTTTCCAAATCTAATATCACATGCTTTCCACACTCTGTGCCCAGCTTGTGTCCACTGCTCTGTGTCAGTGTTTTGTCCTCACTGTTCATTGTTAATCCTGTTGGATCTCCTACCCTAATGATGATATCTTCCCACACCACAAAAGTCTTAGTCTATTAATACCATAACACTCATTTTTTGCAGCCACCTGGGGAAATGCAGAGGAAAGCCCAAGCAAAACCTTTTATAACCCTTAATCCCAAATCTGACCTGCTCTAGTTATGCTCTCCAAGCATGGATTATGGCAATAAGTACTCCCTCAAAGGCTGGTGCACCTTCTCAGAGCAGAGTTGCTCTCCTAAAGAGGAACCTCTGTCTCTTTCTGTTCAGGGGAGTTAACCCTGTGGGTTTTTTTGTTGTTGTTTTCTATTTTAGAATAATAGAATAGTTCTGGTTGGAAAGGACCTTCAACATCATCAAGTTCAACTATTACCATCACTGCCAGGGCACCACTGACCCATGTCCCTTAGCACCACAGCTCAACAGCTTGGAAACCTCTGGAGATCACAGGGACTCCACCCCTGCCTTGGGCAGCCTGGGACAGGCCTGGACAACCCTTTCAGGAAAAAAAAGTTTCCTAATGTCTAATCTAAACCTCTCTTGGTGCAACTTGAGACTATTTCCTCTTGTCTTGTTGCCTGGAAGCAGAGCCTAACCCCACCTGGCTCCAACCTCCTGTCAAGAGCTGTTAAGAGCCAGAAGGTCTCCCCTGAGTCTCTTTTGCTCCAGGTTCAATAAACCCAGGTCCCCCAGCTGCTCCTCCCCAGAGTTGCACTCCAGCCCTTTCCCCAGATCCATTTCCCTTCTCTGCCCTTCTCTGGCCACACTCCAGCCCCTCTATGTCCTTCAGGATTCAAGGTACATCCTCCCCAGTGCCCAGTCCAGGACGACAATGCCTGTCCTGGTCCTGCTGGCCACACTGATGGTGATCCAAGCCAATACACTGTTGGCCTTCTTGGCCACCTGGGACAGCAGCATCAGGATCTGAACTCAAGGCTACATCTAGTCCACTAAATTAAGCATCACAAGGGAATGGTCTCAGTCACTGGAATATAATCATATTAGCATTGCATTGTTAGCAACGTTACAGGCGTGGTTTTGGTCCAGAATCACTAGAATTCTCCCAAAGGATTTAGTGAGGCCAGGGATACATCCAGATGACAGGTGCTATCCTGCCTTGAGCATAGAGGTCCAGGCATGGTCCACTCCAACAACAGTGCTGGAGAACTGTGCTGGTTCAATTTACAACAACAGATGTGATCAAAGCCTTCCCTTAGGCCGTCAACAGAGAGGTCGTTGTCTCATAAGCTCACACAACTCAACCGATGCAATTCATTGTCTAGGTAACTGCAGAGAAATAACAGCAGATTCTGCCCAGATTTACTTTATCTGTTCATTCCAGCTGAGAGTGTCAGAGCTGGGAAACAGCAGTGAAAGCATCTCACGCACATTTCCTCCACGGTGTGATGTGCAGGGTAGCTGCTCACGGAGCAGAGACAAGGGTGAGAGGACAGGCAGAGTCCTGGGAAAGGGGACAGAACAAAACCAGGAAGAGAACATGCCCTCGGAGGGTTTTTCCCTCCTTAATAAAATTGTCCAATAAAAGGTCAAACCTTCAAATCTGCAGACCTTTTTCTTTTTTCTTTTTTCAATTTATTTTTTATTTTTCTCTTCACTCCTTAGGGGTTTTCTTTCTTTTCCTTCCACCTTATGAATTTCACAGAAGGTATGAAAAACCTTAGCAGGCATCCAAGTCCCTGGGAAGCATTTAACCACCTATAATCACTTCTCTCAGGTCATATGATGTAAATCAGCTGATAGCTTTCTGTCCTTCTGCTCGGCCATCTTCCTCTGAAACACGCTGTTAGCTGTCTGTAATGGGAGTGTTTATAGAGGATAATACCATTGCAGGCACTTCCTGCAGCCATGTGTTCTTCATTTGAAAGTATTGCTGAGAAACATTGCTTCTTGTGGCATTTCTAAATAAAAACCTCATGGCCCTGACTCTGAAATGCTGCATAAAGTTCTACCCTTGTGGTATTTCAAGGGAATGAATTGATTTTTCTTTTTCTTTTCTTTTTTTTTCTTTTTTTTTTCCCCTTCATTCTGGAGGAAAAAAAAAAAAATTGGCATGAGAAATAAATTCTGCTCTGGATTATATTATCTGAACCCCTAAAGGAAAATCTTCCCAGCAGTTGCCTCTATCTGATCATAATGTATCAAATATGGGTCTATTTGTAGTTTAGGTTAGAAGGCTGCTCTGAGCTCTCCCCTCCAGCTTCATTTCACTTTCTTCTTTCCAGATGACACTGGTTAAATGTTTATCAATAAGATCAAAATAAATGGGAAGTCGAACTCGGTGGTATTTTCATCTCCAGCTCAGCTGCACAGAACCACACATGAACACCATCCTAAAACCCCACCACATCCAGTGCACTTTGTCCCCTCATGGCCAACAGGAAAAGAGCCTCGAAGTAAAAGAAAAGTTAATTTCTTGGCATTGTGCATTGCAATGCCCTTATCATTCTGATAAAAAAGAAAACAAAATAATTCAAGCCCTTGAAATAGAATATCTCCTACAGTCAATAAACACAGTAAGACAATTAGTGCTACAGCAAGAAAAGACATAATTTTACTTTTTCAACTCAAAGAGTAGTACCTGTACTGCTCTTTTATCTGTGAGTGTCCTTGATTGGCAACTAATTTACTTTAGATGATTGAGGATAAGGGATTGTTGAAGATATTTTTATTATTTTTTCTTTCTTCCCATTGGAATTCTT
The DNA here is from genome assembly GCA_013401355.1 of Ceyx cyanopectus. NCBI lineage: Eukaryota > Metazoa > Chordata > Aves > Coraciiformes > Alcedinidae > Ceyx > Ceyx cyanopectus. Next base: position 37,424 of record VYZU01044347.1, read on the forward strand.
TCTCCCTAAGAGTTGCTTTGCAACTTTTCTATATGATTCCAGCCATGCTAGTGCTATATGGAGATAACTCAGAGAATATTTTAACAAAAGAAAACCATGAGAACAAGAGATTTTTTTCACATTAATTACTCCATTTTTCCTCCATAAAAAATACTTAGAAACTTTAAAATCCTTTTGTCCATATTTTTTGTGAGCCTGAATGTCTAGCCAAATACCCTCCAGAAACGAGGCATGTCAGAAATAAGATAATTATTAGCAAATATACCTAATTCGACACAGTTCTGTGTCCTGTGAGTACAAATCCTTTAAATGAGAATCTGAGATGATTCCTAATGCATTGACATGACTTTCTCTGCCATAGGTGAGTGGGAGAAGCTTAAGTAATTGAAAACACAGTGGTTTAGGTTAGTGAAAAGGAGTTATTTCCCACCCACATCTTTTTTTATATTCTTCTGGAAACTTTGGGAGGTTTAATAAGATGTTATATGAATTTGAAATTGTCTGTCTGCAACCAGGACACTTGTACATACCCTTGCACAAGATGCTGTCCATGCAGATAGGGCTGTGGGTGGGAACCTTGGGTACTGCTAAGCATCAAGAGTCTGGCCCCATCCTTTTGTCCCTCAGGGGGCTCTTTATTTATTGATCAACATTGATCAGCTCCCCTCTCAGGCTACTCTTCCCCAGCTGAACAGCCCCAGGGCTCTCAGCCTTACCTCAGCACAGAGACGTTCCAGGCCCCTCAGGATCTTTGTCCAGCATCTACTGGACTCTCTCCAGTAGTTCCTTGAATAGTAGTTCCTATAAACCAGGAAATAGAAATAATAATTGAGAAATAATAAAATAGAGACTGGTTTTGCTTGTCCTCTGTCATGCAACTTGACCTTTTTGTCCATAGTTACAAAAAAATGCAAACACGTTTTGGTTTGGTATAGTTAACAATATAAAATTTAGAAACTCATATGATTCCAGTAGCTGGAACTTAAAAGAGAGGGGGGGAAAAATGAAAGCTCATGATCCAGTCACTGCAGATGGCCTCTCTGCAAGAGGTAGACCGTTGTTTTTTTTTCATTTGGCATCATCTTTCAGTACACAAAGTTTTAATTCATGGAGATCTGAAGACATCTTCAAATACCCATGGAAAATCTCTAATGGAAAAGCAGACCTCTTGGGGTCACTGATTTGTCCCACAAGGGTTCTGGAGAATTCCTCTGTTGGAGGAGATGAAGCTGCAGTGAAGGTAAACACAGAGAAAATCAAAAGGATGCAAAGTTCAAGACTTTGCTCTTTACAATGAGCTGACGCTTGGAGATATCAATACATGCCTTCCTTGCTGTTTCCTCTGTGATAACATCACCCTGCTTTCTTGGAGGGTTTCCTGGAGGGTTCCTGGGATTTCTTCAGCTGTGTGAATATAACTTCTCATAACAATATTTTTCTTGCCATTGCAGGGACCTAGACTCATTGCAATCTGTTACCTCCCCCTCCTAGTCTCTGAATCTAGAAGCTTTTTGGTCCCTGCAGCAGAGATTGTGACAGGCTGCAAGGAAGCATTTTGTGGCTTGTGGTATGTACTGGACACAATATGGATTTTCTACTGTTTGAGATGACAAGGGACTGGACTTAGAGGACCAGAAGGAGTCCTTCTTGCCCTGTGCTATGAATTTGATTTCTATCCAGAGTATCCAAAAGGGAGAATCTGCTCATTCTCTATTTTTGGAATTAAAGTCTATTTACAGTTGCTCTGGAGTCCTAAAGTCAGTCCAAAGTGTTTTAGCAGTTGCTTTGTGTGGTCTTTGAATGTTCACAAGCCACAAGGGAAGGGAAAAAAGAAGAGGATTTCTGCATTTTAAGGCCAAGGGTTTTTCGGATTATTTAGAATCTTCTCCAATGTAAACCAGTTGAATGATTTCTACCCAGTTCCTTCTGTCCTGAGCTCAGCTGCTTGTGTCAAAGATGCCAAGCACTTGGAGATGATGACAGGTAAGGGAAAGAGCTGCATATGGTTAAAACATAGCTAGTAGCATCCGGATGCTGCATATGAAACAGGACATGTAATGGTGTAATGGAAGAGTGACATCTGTTCCCTGGCTGCAGAGCAGTGGTGGTTCTTACAGCTGTTCCCTGGAAGACTTGTCTGGCGTTTTAAATCTCAGGATTGATAACAAGAATCCCTGGTGGCCTTGGAGAAATGCAGAAAGATTTCAGATTTCTGTTGCCACGAACGATTGAGAATCACAGACTTTGCTCAGGAATCAGATTTGCAGGAGAGTCACATTCCCCAGGGGTCACTGATGACAGCTCAGCTAAAGTGGAGCTTCATCTTTTCCAACTTGCCTGTGGTCTACCACACAATTTGTTTGTTATGCTGAGCCTCGGGACACTTGCCACTCAGAGCCAGCAGCAGCTTTGGCTTGAGGTACAAAGTAGACCACTCACTTGGGCAGCAGACTGCAAGGGACACTTGAGATGTGATCCCTCTGTTTATGGCAGCACACTGGAAATGCTGCCTGTCTGCTGTGAGAGGGCTGGCAGTCCCCAAAGCATATCCTTCAATCCCTCCACCAACAGCATGGGCAGTAACTCTGGCTCTAAAACTTTTCCCCCAGGATTACCTTTAACTTACCTGAGCACAAGACCCTGGAGTTGACCCTTCATCCTTCCCTTATTTGCCATCACCCTGCTGAGATAAGTGACTGGTTATGTGCAAATTCCTCCTTTGCTCCTGTCCAGTGAAAAGACCAGTGAGCTTTAAACTCCTCTTGGGAAACATATTCTGTAAGATGAATCCCCAGTCTGGTTGAACGTGTTCTCACTGCTTTTTGGCAAGCCAACTGCCCTGCAGCATGTCTAATGAACAGATTGAGCTGGGACACAACAGAATCTCAGGGGACCTCCCAAGGTTTGGTCAAGACTGGTCAATATGGTGTTATTAGTCAAATTTCAGGGAAATCCAGTGGATGATGGTGAGTCATCTCATCTGGTTGGAAGTGGCCCAGTCACACTTGGATCCTCCACTATGGAGAGAAATAAACTTCTCAGGCACAGACTGTCTGACCTATTTCACCAGGTGTTTTAGGAAGAGATGATGATGTCCACTGAGTGGGTTTACTACACCTCCACTGCTTATGAAAGGAGAAGCCAACTCTGAAAAAGACTCTACAGCATCTAAAGTTACATGAAAGGAGCCCTAGCCATGGTCTTCATCTGGATACCATTAACTAGTGCATGACCCAAGATTTCCCAATTTGCATGAATTCGGTTGCTCCTCTGCTACTGGTAGGTATTTAAATATGGCTACTCAACAAAGTAGGAGCCACTTGATGAATGAAGTTGTGCAGCAATAGCTCCAGTGGTCCATCTTAGCAAATTTAAGCAGAGCTGTTGAAAGGTGAGAAAGTACTTGTGCTGTAAACATGGGAACATACTAGTAAATGACATGCCCACCCACTTCTTGGTCTCTTTCCACTGCCAAAGCAGTAAAAAGGGACCTTAGTGTAAGTGTGAATCCAGCTCTTGGAATGTTTTTCCATTTCCTCGTATTTACGTTAATGAACACTGACACTACAGACTCGCATTCCCAGCACAGTACTTCACCAGACTGACCAGCAACAAAACCAAGGAGATGAGACTAAACAGATGATTTGAGGAGGTTTTTATTATTTTTATTTTACTCCTCTAGGCTATGGAAAGAGGGGAGAGGTCACACCTCTGATTTCAAAAAGATAACAGCAAAGTTCAGAGACAGGTTTAAGGGAAAAAAAATAATCAAGACGTTCAAGGAAAATTATTGTCTGCACACTAATTTAATACTATTAATTGGCAATGTTTTCCACTTGGTAAAATGTTCCTCCTGAAAAAGGTCAGTTTGCCTGGATGAAGTCCTAATGCCTGACAGCAGATTGCTTTACCTTAAGTTTAACTGGGAATAAAAAATACGGTTTAAAGCCTCTCTTCTTGTAAAGGATGGCTTTTCTTAAGTCATCAAGAAAAAAAAAAAAGGGTTTTTTTTTACCTGTTTTTGCATAATTACTCACCCTGCATATGAAGAGCAGAATTGCAACCTGGTAAGCACTACTTAGTTCCTGGTATCATACATCAATAATGCAGCATCTTTGAGATCTTCTGTAAGACTCTTTGAACTCTTGTGGTTCTTGATTTGAGTAAGAGAAGTGAAGCAGATGTTGCTTTGTGACCAGAACGATGCTTGTCCTTGCTATTGGAAATACATCTTGCAGCACAGACTTGCAGTGGATGAGGATGGTTGCCAGAAACAGGACATTCCACAGAGGCCAAAATCCAGTGGAGGAACAGATTGTGATGAATACCACTGAAAGTGGGAAACACATTTCTTCCTTCAGTTTAATAATATGAAGAATTACCCACAACACAGCAGGAGAAAAATAACACTACTGGAATGGCATTTTAAGACTCATAATTTTGTTGTTTGTTTGGTTTTTTTACTGGATGTACAATACAGCAACACTATAAACTCATACATGTGGTTTTAGAAAAGGTACTCCTTGGGGGATCATAAGACCCAGACCTGTAAATTGCTTTAGAGAACCATATTTTTACATTTAGCCAGATAAAGTGATCAAAAAGAGCTGCTGCATATCCTGGCATGTTCCATACGGGTCTTACCTTGATTTGCAGGTGTCTACACAGCTCCTCTGCAACAAATGCAGCCATCTGAGCTGCTTCAGAAATGAACAATACTCCCTTAGAATAATATAACTTGACTGAAAGGTTAGGGGAAAATAATTTAGTAAAAAGAACTAAAAGGTTTCTTCCTCAGCTTACATAACTACAAGTTTCATCTACCCCAAATTAACTAAAGCTTAGCTGAGCCTGAACTAAACACCATAGGTTACCTTTAGAATACACTATCTCTGGTGAAGCATGAGGCCAACATCTATGCAAAGTAGAACAGAATAGCCTGGATCACCCTGATTATGCAAACTGCTGGACTCTGCTCCCTGCTCAAAACAAAGCACTCAGCTCACTCTCACTTAGCAGACTCGTGCACAGGCTTTCTTATGCTCTGAGTGCAACACCTTAAGAAAAGCAGCCACAAGACTAGATTAAATTCCTTTTTGATGCATAGCTATTTGAAGTGGAAGCTCTTTTCCACCCTGAGATATCAAAGTATTTTATAAAGTGGCTTAGTATTATTCTGCTGCTGAAGTGACTCAACAGCAGTCATGGTTTCCAATGCAGATGTAACCCAGAACAGCTTACACTACGGCCAGGAATAAGGCAGCAGGACATAGACCAGGCTCACAAGTTCTAGTAGGTGCAGAAGTGAGAACAGAATCCTGACATCCTTCATGCCACGCTTCTACCTTAACTACACATGCATTTCCCTTTCCATACATCATCCTGATGCTCCTAGGAAGGAGATTAATCATTTTGTATCTCATTTTTCCGCTGGAGGTGAGTCAAGCACAGATGACTGAAGTGACTTAGACACGTTCTTAGGACAGTGCCAGGAGGAGAAAGCAGCTTTCATAAGACTTAAAGGCAGGAGTGAGGCACCAACTTGTGCAAATTCAAAGGAGATTCACTAACTAAAGCCCATGAGGCAATGGAAAGGGTTCTGCTGCAGAAAGTAGGGAAGGTCAGAAAGCATTTTATTTATTGGGGACAAATTTTTCCATCAAACATCCCCTCTAGGTCTGTCCTGGTCCTTAAAAAATATCTAGCAGTGGTGAAGTATAAGGCATTGCTCCACTACAAGCTACTTCATATTCTCCCAATTAGACTGGGTCTGCCTTCTGGAGCTAGACCTTAAAGATGTTTTAGGGCCTCTACTCCCCATCTCCATGTGTGAAGGCAGCTACATTTTGCATAGTTGAGCAAAGTAGATCTACAGGTTTAACTGTTTTCGTAACCTTAAGCTACTAGGTCAGCCCTGTCTATTTGATCTATTTTAGACCTTAACTGGCAGCAAAGATACCCCTTTGCCTTCTCTATTCAACAGTTACCTCCAGGGGACAAATTATTTGATGAGATGAATCATTTCTAGCTCCATTGATACAAGCCAAAGTTCATAATGTTCCTAATTTAAGCAGCTCCATGCCTTATTTTCTAGGAGAACATCAAACAGTGGACTGGGGTAGGACTGGGCTCCAACTCCCTTGAAGAAAGAACCAAATCCATCTGTTCTGGCACAACGTATAGACAGAGATCCAGGACTCACAAGGTCTGAAAGAGAGCAAGTGGAATGGACACTGATGTTGCAGTGCATGACAGAGGACACCTGGGTGCCAGACCTTGCTCCCAGTCCTGATCTGCTTATGATGCTACGTCTCTTTGATGCAAAAAGACCTCAGCAGACATCAGAATGCAGCTGTTGGGAATCTGGCCCTTTCCTTCTGTGGGTGGACAAGAGGGAGGAGTGTATGGCCCCTCTCTCCAAATCTTGTCTGCTCACACAGGAATTAGTCTCAGCCTGAAAGTTCTTTCAAAAGAAATGAAAAGCAGAAGAGGGAGAAATTGCTCATATGCCATAGGGTGAGGAAAGGAGGGAGAAGAAAAAAGTATAAAGCATGAAAAAAAAAAAAAAAAAAAAAGAAAGTTTGACTCAGAGAAATAACAGATTCTGTATCTTTTCATTCCTGGAGGCTTGAATCTAACGGCAACTTTATTGCCTCTGTTTCCTGCACGGGAACTGGTGCCTCTTCCAAGGCAATCACAGGCAGTTTTCCCCCTTGCATGGACCAGACCCACATCAACCATAGCCAGAGCAAATTCCTGATCTCCCCTTCCCTTCTCTGCCTCCCCATTGGGTCGGGGATGTGCTTTCAGGAGACAAGAGCTGCAGACACACACGCACGCACTCGGCTGCCCTTTTGGTCTGACGGAGCCTTTCCACTGTCTTGTGGAAATCTGACCAGCCCGCCAAGAACAATAACAAGAGGGACATGGGAAGGTCCTAGCCGGCTACAGCGCAAGAAAATGCTTTCTGCAGTCAGGGAGTGAACATCCAGCATCTTTTTCCTCCTCTAGCTTGGTTATTTTAGTTTCTGGGGAACATTCGTATGATGCAAATGTTACATCTTAGGGTAAGATATGAAATCTTCATGCTGCTTTCTCCAGTAGGTTTATTGCAGCTGCCATCAAATTTATATAGACAAAGAAATTTTAGACCTCAGTGAGCATGAGACTCAGCTTACAAGTGAAATACAGGATACAGACAAGCATTTATCCAGACAGGGGGTGCTGAAAAAGAGAGAACATCTCCTGCACTCCTGATGCTGGCCTGGTCAAGTGTCCTCTACGACACGTCGATCCAACCTCCCCACTCAGTTCAGTATCAAACTCATTCTTCCTCATCCCACTGTACTCACCAAACGATTTTAACTTGTGCAAGACTTGTTCAGAACCAAATTATGCTTTTCTGTATGAATCAGGAGTAGATGTGTTTTTTGGGTCTATCTGGCCAATCCCTACATTTCTTCCAACTCCCTTCCCATTACAGGAGATAAATGGGTCTGCTGATGGCTTCTGCCACTGGAGCATCTCTGTCACATCACAGTGCAATGCTTTGCATTGTGATTTTTGCCCCAGATATCATGTATCTTTCTTATTTCATTAATTTGATTACTTTTTTTAAAATCCTCCCTGTGATAGAAACAAAAAACAGATTGTTCATTTTCTTCCTGGATGGATCCTTCCAGTCTGAACTATGTACACTATAAATTCAGAAAATGCCATGAAAAAATGAAAGAAGTTTCTAGGAGGGGCAATTCTGTAGACTTTTGTAAATCTTTCATAACTGGTAGACATTTTTCCTGCAGATGTTTCACACCCATCTATACTGAAATGACCACATAAATCAGAAGAATGAGTGGCCCTTGTTTTTTGTCACAGGCACAACCATCAGTGTTGCAAGATGAAGTTTATTTGACAAATAATTCTTCTTAGTAAAAAAAAAAAGGCATATTTGGCAACACTGGAATAGGTTGTGAATTTGTATTGTTTTTAAAATTCATCAAGGTCTAATAGTAGAAACAAAAGGAAATCCAGGTTACATTAACTTTTTTTTTACTAAAACTGTTGAGAAAGTGGGGGTTAATTTCAAAAGCAGTTATGAATTTTTATATACTTTGGTGTTTGTTTGTTTTAAAAAGGGGATTAATTTAAAAGTATTCAAATGCAAACACCTTATTTGTGCTGAAACAAAATGCATAATTTCTCTGAAAGAGAACAGACTCAGTCTTTTGACTCACTTTTATCTCCCTCTTTCTCCAAACTATCAATAAAATCAAGAGTGAGTCCTTGACACTCTTGGCATCTTAAAAATTATTATTTTTATATGATTCACCCTCTCAAAGCTGCAGTCTGCTTCTTTTTCCCAGAAGATGAGCCTGAATGGCAGGAGAAGTGCAGAGGTTCCTGGTGCCAATTGTGGTTGACACATTCTCCTGTATGGCAGAGGAAAGTGTGCACTCACAGGTAGTCATAGGTGTTTGAACAATTCAGTGAGGAAATTAAAGGGAAAAAAAAAATTAAAAACCTTCCTGGAAAGAGGGCTGGGAAAGCCCCAAGCACTGTATCAAAAGCCACACTCTTTTATAATGTCTAAGGACATAAATCTTTTATGATTATAACCAGTCATCATTAAATCAGTCAACAAGGTTATATAACAAGGAAATGAATTAGACCCTTTACCAAAATTTAAAGCAGAAACCTGGCAAATTCAACAGCATTGAGTAGTCTGAGGGTCCTTTCTTCTGTACCACAGAAGGGATCCCCAAAGTCTGTTTGGGCTGTAAGAGGCAAAGTACTGAAAAAGACACCTTTCCTAAGGGCAAGTGGGGAAAGGAGCAGCCCTTGGTGCTTTATCAGGGTGCTGTCAGGGTTCTTGGGACATAACAGATCCCAGATTTCAGCAGTGCTGACCGACTAGATCCAAGCTGCCTTAAATCTAAACTGCCACAATCAGTATAACATTGGACACGGGTGAAATTAGGGTCTTGCTCAACTCTGGCTATTTTCACTACCTTTATGTCTGTCTGTGTTTCCTCAATCAGCTCGTGCATCTGGGGTGCATGCAGAAGAGTGTCACATCTGCTGTATTGAGTCAAGGTAGCAAAGAGAGACCTCTAGCACCTACTAGAAAGTCCTGTAGTCAGGGCTGGGAAGTTCCATCTTGTTCTATGCACATCATCTCATGATCACTGCTCAGTTCCACATCTCTCTCTTGCCACAGGCCTGCACATACAAAAGGATCCATTCACCCACGAGGTCACAGCACAAAGTAGCATGGGGCCAATGTATAACAGGAGATGTTTTCATGGCTCTCAGGTCTCTAATGATCTTTGGGTGCTAGGGAGTATATCCCAGCTGCATATGGATGTCCATATGTGACATCCTATCGCATGTCCTATTTGATACATTAAGTACATAGGGTTTTGTCCATACATGCATTTTTAGCTGTCTTGCATTTTCATCTGCTCTCTCTTTCATCATACAAACTGAGTTGATTTATAGCTCTGTGAGGCACTTATTCTGCAGTGTTGACACCCGGGAAAACTATGAGAAGAATTACTTCCACCAGAGACAAATGTGGTTCATTTTTCTCTGGCACAGCTGAGGAACACTCCCAAGGCAGAATAGCTGCTTGTGAGCCTTAGTCATTGTGGGTCAAATCTCAGCTGTGGGTTTGGATACACATTTGCACCATATTCCCACATGGCTGCACTTGTTGTTGATATCCACCACACTGGTGGATTAATCTTTCAGATTTAAACATCTGCATTTAATTGTCTGGGTAAGCAATAGGCTTCCAGGTCTCTGTGGACGTCTAAGCTTTAGTTCAGTTGCCCACACAAAGTCATCCAGTGCTGTTTGAAAGACCTTAGAGCCTGAAAGACCTAAGTTGTCAACATCTGCACCAGGATAGGAGAACTGACCAAGGATCTACAAAAGACTAATGGGCCTTTTGCAGCACCATCTGGAGGCAAAGTACTCAAGGGTGTCTCAGATGGTTCTCAACGTCTGTATTTGTGCAACTGAATATCACCCCACCCTCACACATCTGTGCATAGGTGATCCTGTGCATACTTGGTGTTTAGACTCCTATCGCAACCAATGGGTATTGGTCAATACAATCAGCTAAGAAAGGGAAGTGATTTCATTTAACTTTCAGAAGGCATCTGACTTTGGTCTACTAGACATTTTTGTCATGGTTACACCTCATTTTATGTGTGTCTGATTGTTGTTAACTGAATCTCATCCATGAAATAACCTACAATATCAGACATCCACTTAGGTCTCCAAGGAGGAAATATGGTTATAAGAACAAATCAAAAATGCAGAAAAATAGAAGAAAAATCATGGTCAGAAGGTTACATTTCTAAAAATTTAGTCCTTGACTTTCTCAACACAGCTCAGCTATTAGCTGATTTCCTGACAACAGGTATAGTGATGGTTCACTGAAGCTAATGCAGTGACTTGGAGATGTGGATTTAAGCACTTAGACTATCATGAAAGTCTTCTGTATCTCAAGCCACACAACATACTCCCATCTTGAGCTGGTAGCCTGTTTCAAAGACTATTCCTTCCTCCAAACACATCATCTGAAGCCACTAATGCATCATGCATATTGATACTTATCCTCAGTGTTACAATCTCTCCCATGCTCTCTTGTTCTTTGAAGATCAAAATACTCCAATTCATTCAGGAAACAGGTCTCAGCAGCCTAAGAGGCAAAACTAATTGTGTCCCATCACCATATGTAGTTTGTCACCCCCATGGGATGCTGTTAAGCATTTGAAGTGCCACAGTGATGACGAACTGACAGAGGATTTACTCATGTTATGTGAGTTTAAGAGCTAATGTTCAGGGAAAGGCAATGCTAAGGAGTCTCTTGGGACTCAGAAAGTAATGTAGGACTACAATGCACCAGTGTTAGCAAGCCAGACACTTCTGGACATCATGTAGGAAATCTGGAGCATATGATGCAAAGAGCTCCTAAACCACGACTTGGGGGAGAACTGTGTCCTTTTGAGGGGCAGCTGGAGGCCAGTTTGGGATGCCCTATGGTTTTGGAAGTGACCATAGGGAGGACCCATGGGAGATCAAAATCCTTCTGCAGCACCAGATGGAGACCAGTTAAGTTTGCTAAGGACTGAGATTGGACAAGGCACCTAAAGCTGAACTCCTAGTTTAAACAAACACATGATAATTAAGCAGCAACAATCAGGTGGAACGAAGCCATCCTACAGACACTGGAGCAGTTTCCCTCATTCCCATATTATTACCCCTTCCCTTCCAAACCAGAGCAGCCCGAACACTTCAGCCTGTGCTTAGTCTGCTGTCAGTGATTCATTGCACTCCCTACCACACCCAAAACACAGGGTGCATTGAGTTTCAAGGGCCTTTCTGAGGGTTTTACCACTCGGACATCAACGTCCTTCACCATCACAACACCCTTACTTTCACGTTACACAAGGGTTAGATGATGCGTGTAGCAAGACTATGGGCTGCCTGCTTACAGTGCAAATACACAGCTGTGTAAAAATCTTCCTAGGAGTAGCTTGAATTTAATTTTTTCCCTCCATCATAACACTAAAATTTAGCACTGTTTTTCATTTTAAGCCTGTTTAGGGGTTTTGTTTTTCTGTGTATTCAATCATAGGGCAGGTTATGTGCTTACAAGAACTTCATGTTAAAAGGCCATAAGAATGAAAAATCATCATTGTCTTCACAGACCCAACACAAATAGCAAAAAGTAGTAATAATAATAATTTAAAAATTAGTACTAAAGAATGATTTAGCCGCCTGTGTTCTAGCAGAGGATAATTTGGCTTCCTCTTCATGCCTAAGTTGTGCATTGATTTGTATCTGAATTTTGCACAGAAGTTATGCAACTCCCTGGATAGCGCTTAAAACTTAAAGGATGAGGTGGTGACAAATGCTGGAAATGACATAGGAGGAAAAAATGGACTTTGGTACGTGAGCCATCAGGTTGTCCTGAGAGCAATACATTTTGGAAAGAAATGACGCAGACAGGAATGACCGTCTTACATTCTGGTTTAGCTCCCTGTGGAAGTATGTCCAGCATATTGCATATAAAAAGGAGGAGAAGGGAGAAATACAAATTATTGCTGACTTCTCTTCAAAAAAATGTGAGATCCCAAACTAATTGTGGCCAGATGTTGTAGTATAGAATAAGAAGGAAAATCTGTTTTATTCTCACTGAAGGTAGAGAAGCACATCAGCTGCAACTGAGTGGGAAAACGAAGTTTTTTCCAGAAACTGTGGAATAATTTGAATGAACAGATGGACTTTTGAAGTCTAGTCCTGCTAAAGGACTCAAGGTTCTTGACATGAATAAATTAAGTGCATATTAACTTAACTTTCCAGGAATCCTGAGATGAAAGTTGACTATTTTAGGCTTGGGGTTGGGTGTTTGTTCTCTTTTCTTTCTCTTTTCTAAGTTAGTAGACACTTTTTAACAGAAATCAACTTTTCTTATTAAACAAAAAAAATCTTATTGCGACTTTTCCTTAGGTGAGAGAATCATACCACATTTGAAAGTCTCCAGGGGTACAAAAGTTGGTAATACAACATAGCTGTGAACAAACTGGCTTTTAAATGCTTTGATGATAAAATCATCTAGGTTTGCTCATATTTTTCCATGCTTCTCAAGCACAATTTTTAAGCTACTCTGCCATGCAGATTGTTATTGAGATCCTTGTATCAAGACCCAGGACAGACAGTTTAGAGAAAGTTTATCTGTACTACTGCAACCAATGCAATACAGATATAACATCATCGATGCACTGAGACACTCCTCCAAGTCGATGACAATTTCAATGACCAGTATCAAGTCATTTAGGCTCCCCAATCACTTATACTCCATCCAAAAAAAATATCACCCCACCATCATGGCTTATTATATGGTAGTAGACTCCTAAGTCTCCTGTACAGGCTACCCTCTTGAGAAGGTCAAAACTACACTGTCACCATGCTGTTTTACCCCCACAAAACCACCACCAGAAGAGTCTCCTTCCACAAATTCAGCAGTGTTACCATCTCCACTTAATTCTCAATACATCCTGTCTCAGTATCTGTTTCCTTTCTCAGCAGCAGAGGTTGGCAGCTGTATTTCAGTAGGGACTCTACTGAGGCACGTGTTAGTATAACACAGCACATACCAAATCTAATTCCATTTTTATCTACTTTATGGCTATCCATAGGAATTTTTTTTCTATGTATGTATCCATCGACCATTTAGCTATAACAGCAAAGAGTTAAGCTAAATTAAGACCCCATATCTCCAGAGCTTGAGTGGTACTCCAGTGCTATACAACATAGGCCAGAGTTGTGTATGGGTGAAACCTTTCTAGGATCAAGACAAAGGCTTGCTGAGACTAAGACCAATCAAAGCTTTCAGCTGTGTGAAAAGAGTTTCACTTTGGAACAGCTTTGTTCCAATGCCCTTTCTACTCTTATCGTGTTTTGATTATTAATGGAAGGTTATGAAGGGAGAGAGAGATAAGAATGACTCAAAAGACATCCAAGATAAGAATGTTCAGAAGATTACAAACATCAAACCGATTTAGCACTAGTTTTCATCTTTTCCTTACCTAGCCTTTTCAATGTTATACCCTTCCTACAAAGTACCATAAACCAATAACAATTAGGTGTGCCACACTGGAAAAGCAAAGCAATCATTTCCATAAAATGCTGCAGGCAGCCTAACAAAAGAACCTTCAGAAGGCAATATCCAATAAATAGCTTCCAGGTTTTAATGGTGTTTGAAAGCCCAGTTGCATTTGGAGTTTTCTGGTGTTCCAAGACAAACCTGTCATTGTAACCAACCCACCTCGAACACTTCAGGTGAAATCACTCTTATGTAACTAGTAGGTACTGGTTCCAAAACACCTGCTATGAGCTAGAATGAAACAAGGACCATCTTCCAGAGAACCACTACAGAACATGTCTTATGAGGAGTGGATGAGGGAAATTGAGTTATTTAGCCTGAAGAAAAGGAGGTTCAGGGGAGAGCTTCTGGCTCTCAACAGCTCCCTGACAGGAGGTTGGAACCAAGCGGGGTCAGGCTCTGCTCCTGTGACAGGACAAGAGGAACTGGCCTCAAGGTGCCCCAGAGGAGGTTAAGGTTGGATCTGAGGAAAAATGTCTTCCCCTTGAAGGTTGTCCAGGACTGGCCCAGGCAGCCCAGGACAGGGGTGGAGTCTCTGTGATCCCTGGAGGGGTTTCCAAGCCATGGAGCTGTGGTGCTGAGGGACATGGGTTAGTGGTGCCCTGGCAAAGGTTTGGGAACAGTTGGACTTGATGTTCTTAACGGTCTCTTCCAACCAAAATGAGTCTATGATTCTTTGATAATAGACTTGAAGCCAGTTGGTAGAGACCATCTCCCATCCAAAGAGACAACCTTTGCTACTGCTCAGAGATGGTCACTGAACCCATGATACCTGTTCTGAATGATCACTGCCCATGCTACCTCTGGAACTGTGTCCAGAAATTGTAACAGAAATTTCTCCACCAACTATTTAAGTGTGAATAATCCAGGCCTATTGCCAGGTAATGTTGAGTCTTTGGTTGGCTGGCCATAACAAGTGCAAAGATCACCTGTGGTGTGTTCCTCACGTAGCAGACCAATGAAACTCAGCCTTATCTGTAAGCAGGTAGATAATCTCAAGCGGGTGCCACAGAAGTGTGGGCTTAACTGTACTGGAGATTTATAACCTCCCATTCACTCTGCCAGATATGGCAAGTGCACTCCCAAGTCAATGGGTTGGTCTTTTTGTGAAGATGTGAAGCATGGACTAGCTTTCTGGTGGCCAGGCAATGGAATTCCATACGTTCTGTTTTATTGTCTGCCTTTCAGAGGATGGTTTTACTGGGCTCTTGGCCACTGATGCCTCTACTATGTCAGTAATACTGACACCTATGGCATCGGTAGATCATCTCTCTTAGGTACTGAATGATATCATGAGGGAGAGGATTCTTCTGCTCTATTCCACTCTGGTGAGACTAATTTTTTTCCAGAAAAAGTGGAATAGGCCCTGAAATGTCACAAGAAGGTCTCCCTGGAGCCTTCTCTGCAGGCTGAACCCCGCCCCCAGCTCTCCCAGACTGTCCTCCCAGCAGAGGGTTCCAGCCCTCCCAGCATTGCTGGGGCTCCTCTGGTCCTGCTCCAGCAGGTCCCTGTCCTTCTATTTATTTGCTTCTTCTAGGTTTTGCTGTGTGTGGCCACATCCATGTTCACATACTTGATATGTGAAAAGATTTACAAGGTGAAATGGATGCTGTACAATAAATGGTCAAAATTACTGTAAAGCTCAGTTAAAAAAGGTCCCCCACAAAGTAATAAAAATGATACATCTGCCCATGACATTCCTGGGCCTTTTCCATCTAGGCGAGTGGTTCACTTACTGGAGCTTTTTTTTCAGCAATAACTCATGCAAACCTCAATCATAAATATGCAATAATTGGTGTTGATAGTTGCACAGCAGGGTAATAATTTTCAAACTTAACTTCCCTTTATTGTCAGTGTTTCCGTTTAAATACCTGACACTGAATTATTTATAAGGGTATGAAAGAACTGTCTCCTAGAGAAAGATAATTCTAAGGATCAAACATGTTTGGAGAAGACACACTGCAAGCGACCTGGCATCTTAATTCAGCATGGTGCAGACTCAGCAGATTTGTATAAAATCCTGGGGGAAACTGATAAGATAAATCAAGCCAAAAAAAAAAAAAGGAAAAAAGAGTTTGCCTTATGCCAAGCCCATCTCATGGACCCAGAAGAACTGAAAAATAATTGAGTAAGAGTAAGTCACGGATGAAAGGAGGATAGGGCATAATTAATTACAAAACCACTGTTTTGACTAACAATTCTGCTTATCATGTTCACACAGAAAAAGCCAACTACAGTAATATGTTCTGGTCTGGCTTTAATGCTGAAAGTTCAGACGTGGAGGTCTAAATACAAGAAGCAGGAGATTATCTTACCTAACTTTATCAAAAAGTTGATTACATTCTGTAGACTATTGGCCTATAATTCACCTCTAATCACCAGAGAGAGATAGGCTCCCTCTAAGGCAATGCAGAATGGGCAATGAGTGAAGGAAGCACTGAAAATTAATTCAGCAAAAGAAAAGGAAAGTTTCTAGGTTTATACTTTTTGTCTCTTTTGCTCTCATGGCTGCACCTACTTGGCCAATTTTATTTTTTTTTAATTATTTTAAATTATTTCCTTCTATATCAGAGATTTTTTTTAGTGGTAGGCAGAACAGTGATTTTTTGTACCTTACTGTCCTGTTTTGAGCTAGAACAGAACTAATTCTGTTCAGTACTTTTACTTTTCAGCTCAGTCTCTTCTAACTGCATTTTCTGAAGTTCACAGCAGATTTTCACAGACAGGCTCTGCTTCCAGCAGGGATAACACTCCATGGTTAGAGCTACTATCAAAGGTTGGGGTGTGCAGAAAGGATCTTACTTATTCTTGCTCCTGTGCAAGAAGAGATGCTTTGTTTTACATAATTTTATCAGATTAAAAGTTGTATTACATCTACCTTAAATACCTATTTGGAAATGTGAGGAATTACCTTCTGGAGGTATCTTTAACCAGAATTCATTAGCTTAGAGTAATTATGATTTGTATATATTCCCTAAACGTCAAAGGCATGAGTTAGGTGAGATGAATCCAGGTGCAGAGTGTATATGGTTTGGCTTTTGGGGGTTTTTAGTGCAATAAGGTATCAGATGTAGCCGAGGGCCTTAAAAATGCAATTAAAATTCTGTCACTATTAAAATACTGACCTAATTTAAAGAACTGCACAGGGACCATACGTGTTTTGTTCCACACTTACTCAGAATTTGAGATTTGCCATGCCCAAGGGTGCCACAACAAACGTGAAGGGTGGTGAAAAGGGCCCGCTAAATACGAATCCAGGCTGCTATGACACAAGAGAGCTAAATGTCAAGAAACAGGCATTATGGAAGTCAGGAAAAAACAGGATGAGTCAATCCCCAAGGTGAAAGAATTCAGCCAGATTAATCCATTGAGTCTGCAAAGACTGGAATACTCAAATGATTCCTATAACATAAAACCAGACATGAAAAAATGCAGTCACATTTATTGTGACTGAAAGAAAAGGTTAAAAATGAGCCATAAGGAAATTATGACATTGTCTGTATTGCCAGACCTGGAAATTTTATTGCAAGTAATTCTTGCTATCTGTAAAGCCTTATATTTTGGTGATTCTGTGGAACTTGTGATCTTTTCTGGATAATACTGGAAACGAAACAAAGCCCAAAACTTCACAAAAGAGATGACCAAAAAAGGGAGTAACTGTGCTGCTAAACAAAATTAAGAATGTCCATCTAGCGGGA
This sequence comes from Ceyx cyanopectus, assembly GCA_013401355.1. Lineage (NCBI taxonomy): Eukaryota > Metazoa > Chordata > Aves > Coraciiformes > Alcedinidae > Ceyx > Ceyx cyanopectus. Next base: position 54,800 of record VYZU01044347.1, read on the forward strand.
GATTCTAGTATTTCAACATGTGCTTCCATGATGAAATAGGTCAATACCAAAGTTTAGAAGCCTCTTGCACAATAATAAGAAATTTTGGTGGTCAAAATTGCCTCTCAGAACTAGAAAATGCTTCGTTTTGAGTCCACTTCACATACAGCCAAGAGTTATCCTCATTAGCACCATCAGCCTGGAGCTGCTTTCGTAGGGACATCTCCCCCTTACATGTTGGACTTCTTAATTCTGCATAATTTTTCCATGACATAAACCTGAATGTTTTCCAACATGGGCGACAGGCTGGTATCATCAGAGCTGGAGTACCACAGCTCTACAGATGGGAGGTGACTCTACTCAAATGTATGAAAGGAAAAACAAGCCATGGTATCAGGATTATGAGTGATACACTGCTACAAGCCACGACCTTTAACTAACAGAAATGTTAAACATGTTCCAGAGTATTTAGACTGGGGAAAACTGGCTTGAAATCTCACCTACCCAGTGCATAATCAAAATACTTCAGTAGCACTGATATTTCCCTATAGAAAATTTCAATTTCACATAAATTATATTAAATTTCAAAAATCTAGAGCAGCTGTCCTAGAAATTACTCTGTGCTTATTTTAAGTACAGTGATTTTCATTAGTATCTTCATATACTAGTGAACAATATAGTTTCTAATCATAGAACCATAGAATCATTCTGTTTGGAAGAGACCTTCAAGTTCAACAAGTCCAACTGTTAACCCAGAACTGCCAAGTCCACCACTAACCCATGTCCCTCAGCACCACATCACCACAGCTTTTAAATACCTTTTAAACAATGCTGTGAGTAGATAAAGTGAATCCTTCAAGAATTCCTGCAGAGGAGAAAGCTAAGGATAGATCAGTGGTCCTATACACAAGGGGTTGACACTACTTACTGCCAAGAACCACGTTGCTAGATGTGTTACAGAGCCTGTAGGGAACTGGTGCTTTTCCAGAATTTAAGCCAAACTCCATATGACAACTCAAAGGTCAGGAGATGCCTGTTAGAACTGCTGGATTACTAATACCAAATGGACTGAAGAACTGTCTGGACTTCATAACTGCTTGCAGGCACCCACATTTTTGTGTCTCAATCTGCAACCTGAATCCCAGCTCAGGCAGGGAGCCCTTTCCACAGGCTTCCCCATGAAGAGCAGCCAGCACCCTCTAGCTACACTTGCACACTTTTTTCCAAACCCTCCTGTGCATTTCCTGGGAAAATCAACCCAATCCCTGGGGACAATAATTCAACTTTTCAAGCCTGTTCAGCTCTGAGAGCAACACATCACATGATGTAGGTAGGCTCACTCTGAGTCCCTTGGTGGAGACTGGCTGGTTGTGTTCACATCATGAGGAGAGGACTTCAGTGAAGCATTGCAGCTGGGGAATGCACTTCCCAAATAAAACTGTTCTCTCCAGACCCCTGGCAGCTCCCCTCCAATAGCCTGACTCCAAACACTCAGGCTGGCAAAGCTCAGAGCAATCTGACCAGCTGTGACCAGCACAGAGCCCTGGAAGATCTTGGCAAGTGTTAATGCCACAGATACAGGTGTAATTGTGGGGGTATTTGAAACAGGAACAGCTTAAACGAGGCTCACACACCTTTTTGGAGACTTGGAGAATCTGTGGGCATAACATTTGAGAATGTCTTTAGGGGATCTTAATTCTTTCTTATTTTTTTTCTTATTCAAGTAAAAGCAGTTTGCTCTCTGTCCTCTCCTCATGTGCACAGCCTGATGTCAGCCTGATTAATGATGTCAGTGAAGGATATGAATTCAGAGAAAAAGTTTTCCTTTTGGCCTGAGGTGGGGCTGTGGTTCTTCCTCCACAGTTTGCATGAAGGTTTTGGCTGTCTCAGACAGCACCCAGCTGGCTAAGCTTGGTGATGTTGCTTTCCTTCTTGGTGGGTGGCTCCAAGTGTCAGACTAGGGTGGAATCAAGACTTTGGAATACATGCCAAAGACTTATTTAAGCTAGGATGAGCTCAGAGTGGTTCCCTTTGAAATGCCAGAGGAGCAGAAGATGACTGTGATGTAACACAATCTCTCTTTATCAACTTAGAGGATACAAATGACCTTGTGTCCTAACACCATAATGGAAAATAATCCCCCCTGAACTCTGTAGAACCAGCTTTCCCCAGTTTTCTTCCCAACCCCACTTTCCAGCAACTTGTTTGCTAAATTTCTCTTCAGCCCTCCCAGCATCTCTGTCTTCCTCACCCTCCCCCATCATCACCATCTCAGCATCACGCTCCAGCACATTTTCAAGTTTCTACACCAGACAAATCACTCAGGGAGAATGATGTGGGCTTGATTCAGTCACCCACACATTGGTGTCTGAAGCCCTTTGAGACATGTAAGGTATTTTGAGTACTTACTTATGTCTGGCAGATATGATCCCAGCCTTGTGTTCTTGAAGAGCAGCAGATGGAAGCCAGAGAGGACACTCTGAGACATCTTAAATGGCATCAGTTGAACTGGGTACCCTTCACATATCCAGTACGATGCAGCTCAGCACTTCAGTTTACATTCCTCAGAGAATTTTCTGGGTAACCCCAGCTCTCTGTCACAGTCATAGTGCTTTGCAACCAGTAATTCACTCCAAGAGGAAAATGAGAATCTTAACCAATGGAATTTTCCGCATATCCATCTCTCTGTGAAAAAATAAAACCACCAAATCACAAAACAGGAGATCAAAGCTTTCCAGATAATTGGTAGTAACCTGCTAAAACTTCTTTCAAACTCTCTTTTTTTTTTTCCACCCTATTAATCAATTGTGGAATTGCCTTAGCATCAAATTTACTTTGCATCTATCACTGGCATCTCAGCCATCAATACTTCAAACTCCCTGTGCTTTGCTTTCCAATACTCCTACCCTTACTAATTTAAGAGTAACTCTACTTCTTTAAGCTCTGATCCACCAAACCGCTTAAGCAAGCACTAAATCCTCATAAAGTTCTTCTTGTGTCTGCATACTTTGTTTAATAGGGATAGATTTAGGCATGTTACAGAAAGGAAAATTCATGCTTAAAAATGGTATTTAATTGATGACTGAGAAAGGAAATTCCTTAGGGTCAAGTCTGTGAGGACAGCACCATCATTATAAAGTCTGTAGCCTCACTGCAACATAAGCAGCAAAATATTACTGTGTTTCAGGGGCTGGAAAATGCCACTCAGAAGGATATATATCTGCTAACCAAGGATGTTCAGCATGGCCTCCGTTGTGTGGTTTGGGGATAGTTTTCCATTTCTCAAGTTAGTGGGTCACTTTTTCTCAAAATTCAGCTCCACGGGCTAATAAATCTCACTCTTCATGGGGTTTATCCCAGCCTAAGTGCAGTCTATATTAATCTTACTGCATTCTGCCCTTGCACAAACCCATCTCTCCATGTGGTTTTTAATACCCTTGCAAGTAAATAGACATATACATTTCTTCATGATACAAATGCAATCCACAGATGTTTGCTGTCCCCAACAAAGAAATGAACATGACAATGAAAGTTCTTGAAACCTGGGGTAAGTAGTTGTTTGGGATTTTTTTTTTGGTTTGTTTTTTTTTCTTTTCTTTCTGGTTTGGGTTTTTTTACCACTTAATGGCTAATAGTATCATGAATGAACAGACATTGTTGACTTTTTGCTTTAGTTTTTGGACTCTTCAAGAACTTCTTTGGCATCCATTTTGATCAAAACCACCGAAGTCAGTTTGGTTCAAATCCCCTCCGGGAATGCCCGGATCCCCATATTAGCTTAGCTTTGCTTATTAGTTCATACCTTTGCACAGCGAGGGCTCAGGCTTTCATCTCAGCTGTTCCACTTCCTCATTATAGTGGGATTAGTCAAATCACATCAGCAAATGGATCTGCATTGCTGGCCCTGAGTAGTGTGAAACCTTCATGAGGAAGAATTTTAGGATATGACTCTGAGTCAGAAGACTTGCTTCTTGAACACGAATTAACGAGAGCTGTGTGAAACTTGGCAGATGAAAATCTCAGAGGTTGTGCAAAGTTGAAAAAAAACCCACAAAAGTTTTTTTTTTACTTTTTTTCTTTTTTTTTTTAAATGATACTTCTGTTTGCATTTCTGCAGTTTCTCAGAGATTGTGCTGTTGGTCAACTCACAAGGAAAGGTTTTCTGGCTTTGAGTTGCACTTTGCAAGACACAGGTATGGTTTTTTGAGGAAGGAAACTTCATTGCCAGATTATTGCTTGGGACCTGTAGAAGTCAGTGAATTTCCAGGTGTGTCAATGGTTCCTGGACAAATACCTTTATATTTGTGCCCTGCTCCTGAGAAATGAGCAACAAATATTCTCTTATTTCTTTGGATTGCAAGGCTCTTCAGCCTTTAACTACTAACCCTTATTTAGAGTTATTAGAGTTACTATTAAGAGTTACTAACTCTTATTTAGAGTTAGTGCACTACTGAACAGCAAGAAATCTATGAGATACTATTATACAGTTAAATAAGAAAACATTTTGACCCAATTCCTTTGCCTTTTCATCATCAAATTAGGTCAGATTTGAATTTGGAGACAATGTTTCTGTGCAAGTCAACTCTCTCTCTGCAAAAAACTAACACAAATTTAATATTAACCCTTTAAATTTTTGGCTTGCTCAAGAAGGGAATGGGTCAGTGGAATGAGACAGGGAAAATCCTTTCCAACAAAATCAACACTGCATCAGTACTTGTTGAACATTCCATTTCTTGTAGAATCTGACAAATCATTACAAAAGCAACTGGATATGACCTGAACCTGGACTTTTGCCTATCACTTAGGCTTACCAGCATGGAAAAAGAAAAAAAAAAAAAACAAAACCTAAGGAAGCAAAACAGGGATTAGAGAGAAAGTAGTTTTATTATTTTCATAATGCCTCATGAGTCTCCTTCAGTTTGGAGAGCTTTCAAATGCTTTTCTGTATCTCTTATGGACTGTATCAACTGGTTGGAGCTGCAGAGAGCTGATGAAGGGTGAGATGCTGGGATTTTTCCCACTAAGTGGCTCAGGATGAGGTAACTCACCCCAGAAAGAACAACACTGGCTTTTCTAGGTGGCCTCCGTCAAGCGCGACTGCAGCTCTCCCCCGTACCTCATGCTGAGTTTTATGTCCAAAGAATTAAAACGGTGAGCCTGACTCATTCCTCCAAGCTGGCATCCACCACCACTGGGTCTGGGGAGAACAAAACCCCATCAGTCTCAGTGCTGGGTGCCTGATAGGAAGGTAGAGTCGACCACCTCACCCTGCCTGCGATACCTCATGCACTCTCATTGCTGTCGTGTTTCTATTACCACCCTTCCACACACGCTCCCATTCCCACTTCACAGCTCTCATTTTAAATGACTCCTTTGATGAAGAGAGAGGCTCCTGTTCACTGCCTTGACAGGCCCCACGAGTTTTACTAAGTCATTCACGAGTGTCACTTAGCCCACGTGGGTGGCCTTGAAGCAGGCAACCAGCACCACTAGGAGATGTGCATTAGGCAACGGGCTTCATAATCCCCCTTTTTTTCCTTCATCTCCTTCCCTCTCTCTGTCACTCTGGGCCCCTTCTGCTGGCCCAAGCCCTAACAAAATTAACGTGTTTCTTTGGACCATACCTCTCGGCACAGTAACCGCATTCTCTCGCTCTCTCGTTTCATCTGCATCTCTCTTCTGGCTGCAGTTATAATCCAGAGGGTAGGAATGGGAGAGACTGTGGCTTTGAATTCTTTGGCTCACTTACCCTCCTGCCTGGAAACTTCTTGCCAGAGCATCTCATGTCTGTCTTTCACGCTGTAAAATGACAGCCCCGAAAGGCTGGCAGCTCTGCTCAGCCAAAAGAGAAAGGCAGCACATGAATCAGCATCTCTGTGAGATCTCCTCAGAAAGGAGATACCACACACGTCCTCTGTCATGGCTCACAATAACAGTTTGTTATCTCTGGACCAATTCAGCTTGTGGCAACTGGCTCCCAAAGGCCATATTTATCCCCATTTGCAATGGTCTTTCTCCCAACATGCGTCTTCTCTGATTAGCAGTCTATGCAGACCCTCAAATCATTTCATTAAGACAAGAAATGAGATGGTTTGGAGATATAGGGAGAAGGAGAGGGAAAACCAACAAAGAATAATTTCAAGAAAAATAGAAAGATGCAAAAAAATATGCAAAAATAAAAACATGCAGCTTCTGGTGGGCCGGTCAAAATTACAAACTTGGCCATACATGTGCATCACACATCAGTTACCTTATCCAGGAATTGTTTGTCATAGGATCACAGAATGGTTTAGAAAGGACCTTAAAAATCATCTAGTTCCAAACTCCTCTCCTCCCTTGAAACAGTAACACACAAGGTTTGTGTTTGAATATTCAGCCAGAGCATGAGTGATCAGAAAGCAAAACAGGATGCTTAAGGTCAACCCTTATGAAAATGAGAGGGAACAATGAACATGAATTACTCACATTCTAGGGTCCTTTTTCTATCCATCAGCAGAAATCACCTTCTGATGTTAACACGGAGCATTTTCTCAGCATTTCTCAGGTCAGGCACTGTATTAGGACTGAAAAAGTGAATATTTTGGGGAATATTTAACACTTTGCTCAAACCATTCATTCTTCTCATCTTGTACTGAACAACACTGTTTCATAGTTCTTCGTATTTCATAGCTGCTTAGCAAGTGTCCAAGTTTATGGCATCACTGAAACATCCAATCACCACAGACTCATTTAGAATAATATGAAAATAATTTAATCAGCTTCACCATGCCAAGAAACCAATGCCCTGTCAGAGGGCGAAATCCACCCTGCCAGCTGTCAAGAGGATCTGGATTTAGAATATAGTAAAACTTTTTATAATCAAACCCTGGAGCCAAATTCCTCCCATCATTAGTTTTTTTCAAGGAACCACTCAGCAGAAAACTCCAAGGCACAGAATTACTGAGAAGAGGCATAAAACTGATAAGTAAACTAATAAATTGTTATTATTTATTAGTGCTCTGTGTATACATATTATACACAGGTATATACACATATTCCTTATTTTTTAATGTTTAAATATCATTCCAACAGTATGCTCTCATGGGCTATGTTAGCTGGACTTTTCTTTCTTGCTGCTTTTCTCTGAACTCTATAGTTTGTTCACCTCTTATACTTGAAATCCAGTGGCCAACACTCAGTTTAGTAGCTGCCTGAGACTTTCACACCCTGTCCTCCTTTTCTCCCCACTAAATCTTAAATTAACTAATGCACAGCAGGTTTTTATATGCTTTACTGATATGGGTCCTAGGACCTCTACATACTTTAACAACACCAACATTCTCATTTCTAATGTTTCTGATCAGAATAAAACACGGTTTCTCAGGAGTAGTTTCAGTCTATAAGATGTCTCAAAACTTATCCTAATGATTTTATGTCCTCAAAAGCAACCCCAATCTCAAGTGGTTTGATCACAACACACAACCCTAACAACCAAATCAATTAATGGCATAACTGTGTAATTATATGTGTGTAAAACACACCGAAAATTGGGATTTAAGTGCCTGCATAAGGGTAACCATGTGTTTATGTGCTTGCTAAATGAGGTCTTTAGTTCAATTCAGAACCCATAAGAGGAAAAGCTTTTCCATCCATGGCTAATGTAAGCACCAACGTGTACGTGTGAATGAGGAGGTGCATATCTCTATTCACAGTACCAAGGAGAGGGGAAATGAGTACTCATTTCACTTGTCACCTCCACCACATTAAATATTAATATCCGTTTCACTCTCTTTTCCACCAAGGTAGAATTTACCTCTGGATTCCTTTACCACCGCTTTAATGTTTTGTTTAACTTTCAATACTCTGTTAACAATGATTTGCTGATGGTGCTCTCACAAAGAATGAAATAAAATCAAATCAACTTCCAGGAAGAGAGGTTGAGAATGATTTCTTTTTTTTCCAAGAAAAAGTTGTGCCCTGCTTTTTTTCCAAGTAACTTAATTTCCTCTTGTCTTTCATAGGCTCTCAAATACCTTAGTATACAGCCCTGAATATATTTTCATGCATTTCAAGGTGAAATAACATAATATATAAATCTATAGGGCAGTCTTCTAGCATGAGCTGTAAAGACTGTTTTAAACATTTTTAAAATGTTGTTTTCTCTTGT
>VYZU01044350.1:4562-14779 GCA_013401355.1 Ceyx cyanopectus
GCTGGTCTAGGTGCCAAACACCAGAACAACTTTGGTAAAAGAGACACAAAAATAGTGACCCACAATATATCTGATCTTGTCTCTTGGAATTTCTGTCATCATTACTGACTGCATGAAAATGATTTAAAAAATACAACAACAAAACTCTCAGCCCCTGTAAACACAAAGCCCTTCAAACAGAAATAACTTTTACAGTACTGGCAAAAAGCATGCAAAGGACATTCAACCAACTAGTTAATCCATGTTCCCTGCCTGGCTTCCCTGCACTTTGAGGTTCACACCCTCAGGTTGTGGGGAGTAAAGATATCCCTCTCTTTCAACTGCTTTTTCAGGTTTGTTTGTTTGTTTTTTGAGATATCCCTCTCTTTCAACTGCTTTTTCAGGTTTGTTTGTTTGTTTTTTGGTTTGGTTTGTTGTTTTTTTTTGTTGTTGTTTGTTTTGTTTTGTTTTGTTTTCATTACATTTCTTATCAGAAAAACCTTTTACCAGCTCACACAGGCTATTCACTATTCAGATTTTGGACTACTCCAGAATTCTTGTTCTTTAGCAAAGACCAGCAGGATCTTCAATCCAAGTGAGATGAAATGTTTCCCTTTGCACTGAGGATGTACAACCCCCTCAGGGCTGAAAAGAGAAAAAAAAACCCACCTACAAAACATGCCAGGTCCCCTACTTGCATGTCCCCTAAATTCCTTTTTTTCCCTACACCCTGGGAAATGTCTTCCCATCCTTTTCACTGAAGATCTGAATTAAATTTTCTCCATAGTGAATAATAAAGTGATCTACTATATCTGAAAATGTGTATCTAAATTACCAGTTAAGCAGGATATTAGGTTCCTGATGTTATTACCAACTTTTCTTACAGCACTGGAACCACAGCAAACTACCAAGTGCCATCTGTATTCTCTACACATTTTTTATGTCTAAGACTGAGTGAACAATATTCAGTTTTTATTTATTTGCTTTTAACGAAGCATTATAACCACTGCTATCCCCGGGGACAACACAGTTTGAAAGTCCGAAGTTGANAAATTATAAATTATAAAAATAAAAAATAATAAACCCCACATTTTCACATCACACAGGCATGGTTTTAGTCTTACCAACTAAGAGAAAGGTTTTTCACTTTCTTATACTACTTAGCATTGAGGAGGGAGAAGAGAAGGGTCAATGATTGGATGATCTTCTACTTATTCTGCTCTCCAAGGGGTTTTAGTGTATCTCTTCCATATCTGATAATATCTTTCCAACAGTTAAATTAGAGACAGACATAATGTCTAAAAGTTAGTCTGACTGTAATGATTTGTATCTTAAAAAAATAATTAAAAATTAAAAANGTAGCTGGAGTTATTTTAGTACTTTTCTGTGCTTTAAGATCTTGAGTTTCCCCAGGAAACTTTACCAGGCTAAATATTTACTTTCACAGACTCTTCTAATGAGCTATTTTCATTCTCTGCACCATTTTGTATGGAAATTATTACATTCATTAATCAATGTTTGAATACTTTTTATAACATGCTTGCATTCCTAATAGAGACACAGATATATTTAGTTAATGTCCTATTATTTTTTAAAATGATTGATTTACAAACAAATAATTGTTCAGTTTAAAGATAATTTCTACCCAAGAAAGACTGTGGATTTCAGGGAAGAACAGATTCCAATTAAAACACCCCAGTATGGAATTTAATAGAACCAAAAGTCTAACAGGGTATGAGCAAGAGAAAAAAAAAAATGGTCAAGGGAAGAAAATAATCTTGTATCATCCAATGCCAATTACTGAACTTCACACTGACTTTTACCCAATTATTTTTATCTTCAGCTTAGCTTGCTTAGATACTTATCGAATGGCACATGGCCTGGATCAGAGAGAATTTCAAGGGCCACTATCCATCATAGTATGCTCATTCCTGTCTTTGAAATAGCTCACAAGATGAAGTTCATTAAGGCATCACCAATGCTGTAGACTAACCTGTAGGAGGACCCACTAGTTAATATTGGACTTTAGCCCTAGAGCATGAATATTCCATCCCAATTTCCACTGTGTAACATGTAGGCACATGACATGGCCTTACATCAGTTCTACATATTCCTGGTGTTGTCTACAGCAGAATTACAAAATAGTCAGCATTTTCAGTATTTTTTTTACCCTTTATTTATTTTTTTTTTTAATTTCAACTCAGCCCCTGNTGAACAATATTCAGTTTTTATTTATTTGCTTTTAACGAAGCATTATAACCACTGCTATCCCCGGGGACAACACAGTTTGAAAGTCCGAAGTTGAAGTTCAGTAGAGATGTGGGTAAAACTTTCATGCAATTCAAAGGCTTCTTATTGCCAGCCCTTTAGTAAAAAGTACCCTAGCTCAGTTCAAGTATTGACCCTGTAAATGAAAAGGGGATAAAATCCAGTAGGTCTCTACAACCATCTCATGATCTAATAATATCAATAACAGGCTTCATTTTAAAAACATAGAAATGGATTATAAGTACCTTAGAACAGGGAGTCCCAAAGCGGTAAGAAGTACAATAGGTCAGATACCCTGTTTTCTGACAGGGTACAATGCTATTAACACTATTGGCTAAATGCCTGAACTCATCATACCTTTTCCATCAAGCTGCTACTGTAAATTGTGAACCTGGTGTGCTCTAGCAACTTCTTCAGGAAGGATCCAATTAGTTCACTTGATTTTTCACTTTGGAGTGTTTTACAAATATAAAGAACAATCTCCCAGATAGGCATGTGTATGCGTTGTAGTCATACCTGACTGCTGGAAGTGTGGAACTGAGCTAGAGATCCCTGCGAGCAGTGAGAAATACAGGAGATGGGTCAGTATAAAAAGGGAGTGGTTTTCACTGCTTTTCTGGGATTGACTGAAATTGTTTGACAACTGGGAAACAAACCAGGTTTGTTCTTAGTGGTTTACAGGTTTACAATACTGAAATAAATCACACTTTCTAGCTGTATGCTCTCATTGGAATAACAGAAGTTTGTAGTAGTTAAAACAACAGCAGCAAAACCAGCACTGTAGCTGGAGTTATTTTAGTACTTTTCTGTGCTTTAAGATCTTGAGTTTCCCCAGGAAACTTTACCAGGCTAAATATTTACTTTCACAGACTCTTCTAATGAGCTATTTTCATTCTCTGCACCATTTTGTATGGAAATTATTACATTCATTAATCAATGTTTGAATACTTTTTATAACATGCTTGCATTCCTAATAGAGACACAGATATATTTAGTTAATGTCCTATTATTTTTTAAAATGATTGATTTACAAACAAATAATTGTTCAGTTTAAAGATAATTTCTACCCAAGAAAGACTGTGGATTTCAGGGAAGAACAGATTCCAATTAAAACACCCCAGTATGGAATTTAATAGAACCAAAAGTCTAACAGGGTATGAGCAAGAGAAAAAAAAAAATGGTCAAGGGAAGAAAATAATCTTGTATCATCCAATGCCAATTACTGAACTTCACACTGACTTTTACCCAATTATTTTTATCTTCAGCTTAGCTTGCTTAGATACTTATCGAATGGCACATGGCCTGGATCAGAGAGAATTTCAAGGGCCACTATCCATCATAGTATGCTCATTCCTGTCTTTGAAATAGCTCACAAGATGAAGTTCATTAAGGCATCACCAATGCTGTAGACTAACCTGTAGGAGGACCCACTAGTTAATATTGGACTTTAGCCCTAGAGCATGAATATTCCATCCCAATTTCCACTGTGTAACATGTAGGCACATGACATGGCCTTACATCAGTTCTACATATTCCTGGTGTTGTCTACAGCAGAATTACAAAATAGTCAGCATTTTCAGTATTTTTTTTACCCTTTATTTATTTTTTTTTTTAATTTCAACTCAGCCCCTGGAGGAGAAAGTTCTCCATATACTTAATACATTTACTATGGTTCAAGGTCTCCTTTATGGCCTGTGAAACCTCTGAGACAGAGAGTTGAGGCTTCCTGCTCCAGCTTCCACATCATCACAACCCTCTGTAAGACCCTCACTCCCATGCCTTATTCATGTACAACCATGGCAAGGCAAGCAAATCTGAATCTTCTTTCTTGTATGCTCATCTTACGGAAAAGAACGTTTTTCTTTCCACCAGTGATCCAGTGCTCCCAGCGATAGTACTAAATTATTGACAGTCAAACCCTAGCTACTAACTCCAAGCTTCATAGACCCTGCTCTCCAATTCCAGCTGACAGGGAGGCTTGTTGCCTGCCCCAGTGAGAGTTTACTGTAAGAACAACTTAGAATATCCAACTCACCAGAGATATGTCCATATATCCTGATCATACTCCATCTATGCCATCACTGCCACAATGTGATATATATATACCATGCTGAAAGCAAGGAAGGAGCTATAGAAAACATCAGAAGGCTTTTGACAACAGCCTTTTGTGTCCATTTCTCTTTTGACACGAGGCCGTCAGGTATCAATGGAGTGAGTCTCCATTTCTCCAAGTGCTGCTGCATCTTTGAGACTGTCAAGGCTCTTTCATGAAGTTTAGTGAGGCCTGGAATGTTCATCATTTGTGTCAGAATGTCAGAAGACAATCCCACCACACATCGAAAGCATCAGCTTGCCTACACTGACCCCCTGTCAGAGTGATAAATTGACCCTGTTTACCATTTATGGTGGGGAAGGAAGCAGTGTGAGTGTTGGTGGTAGGAGGCCAAGGAGCAATTAGAATGTTTAGTCTTAAAAATTATTACCTGGAAACAAATTGTCAGAAGTTGTAGATGTTTCATCATTGGAAATTTTCAAGGTTAGGTTGGATGAAGCTTTGAGAAACTTTTTCTACTGAAGGATGTCCCTGCACAAGCAAGGCGGGGGTTGATGTGATAATCTTTAAAGATCTTTTCCAAAAGAAACTATTCCATGTTTCTATATTTCTGTGTCTTGTCTGGTTACTCAGCTTAGCTAAGTTGTAATAGTTCCATTAGGCATTTAAAAAAAAATAATTAAAAAACCAAAAGAGTTTTGTTGTGTCAGTACTAATAATCTAAGTGGTCTGAGATCCTGCCCAAGTGACATTATTCAATGTATTGTTTGAGTTCCAGGAGAATTCAGACACCTCTGTGTTGCTGTGTAAAAGATTCTCACTTGCACCATGGATATTGGATGTCCTAGAAAATTGAGGCCAAAGGTGTTTGACCTGGGTGCTCTGTGAAGTGTTCCCATGTAATGTACTCGCACAGACTTTTGTGTGGTTTTCCCTGAAAGATATATGCCATTAAAAAGTTAAAGTATTTGCTCAATATCCTACCTTTTTTTTTTTTTTGACAATTCTGAACTACTTCTGAGAGCCACAGGAACAGAAATTCGTTTTCTAGGATTTTGTCCCATTGTAAGGGGTGAAATTTTCCATAAACATTTATTCATAATAGCTCTGTTTTGTATCATTCCAATTCTATTTGGAGAGCGAATCAAAAGTAAACTTCATTGTACTGAGGGAGGTTGTGGGGGTTTTTTTGCATACATCTTTGACACAAGCAATATCAGAAGAGAGAAAGTTTCTCAGAAGGTGCAGGCTCAACCCAGAGCACAAAAGATCTGTGACCTTGGACATGAGGCCTGGAAGAAGCTTTGTTGTGATACAGATAACTACTATTTCTCCTGCAAAGAGAAGCCAAGAAAAGAACAGAGAAACAGACACTGGTGTTGAGCACGATAGCTGGTAACAAATTCTATTTCCCTAAGGTCTTGTGTTTGACTTTAAAGAAGCATCCTTTGATTTAGAACTGAAGTACATTTCAATAGAAGTTTGAAAATCAGACTTTCTAAAGACTGTCTGTAAATTTGTTAATCTATTAATTGGGCCCTGAATATAATCCCAAGAGGAAAAGTAGTTTGTGATTTTAATAGATTGTTCTTCTATTCCAGCTCCAAACAGAACAGACATTTACACATAAATGAATGGTATAAGATATTCTCAGTCTCGTATTGTTCCCATAGTCATAGTAACATCCCATTTCAGAGTACATTAGGATGTGTCTAGCATTGCTTATGAGCTAATAATTTCTTAGTAATAATTCAGACCATGTCCTTCATTATCCAGAGGTGTTCTGACAACAACAAACTACTCATTTTTTAAAGCTAAGCAAGTCAGGAGCGCTATCAACATTTTAAGGAACGTATCCATCTACTGCCACAGATAGCAGCAGTCATGTGGAAGGGACCGTGCCAAATGAATTAAGATGTCCATGCCTTTGGAATTTGCTAGGAGGGTGGTGAGATACAGTAATTACAGTGCCAATAATCTATTGTGCAAGAGATAGGAAAACAAGGCAAGTGTTAGAGGTGGTGTTTATTTTTTGATCCTGTCATAAAAATAATTGACTTTAATTATCATAATAAATGTTCTAGCTGCTTCAGATAATTACATACAGCACCTTCCATATAGTCCAAATTTATGTGTTTGGGTCTGCACAGCAACACAGTTTACAGGAAAAGTGGAATGTTCTGAGAATGTTCTTTTAGAGGTGTTGCTTTCTGAAAATATTCTCCCTTAAGTAAAATATACCTTAATCTTATTGCATTTGCACAACAGGAGACAATGATGTTTAATCTCTCTTTATACCCTTTATACGACTATGTGCTCTGCAGAGCTAACAACTAACCTCAGAGTACTCAATAAATGAGAACCAGTGTAATTTCTTTGTCCCTCAAAAAGGCACTGTGAACAGCATCAAAGTTTTTCTTTGGCTAGTCTATGTGCAGGTAGCCAGATTAAATGGATTCAAACAAGAAAGGCATGATCAGGACACACCATTCCTAAGACCTGAAAGGCAGGATTTAATAAATGTTGCTTTAACAGTTATTTTACTATTTGGCAAATATGAACACTGTAGAGTTTTCACAGTTCGTTCAGAGCTACATACAGTGTCTTCACCCAGGTGATACTAAAACTATGCCAAGAGAGCTCTGCACACTCAGCTCCACTGACTTTCAGTTCCCTTTACTACATTGTCTTGTACAGAACAAAGACATCTCTGTAGACCCACCTGGGAAACTGCCATCTGCACCCAGACCCATGGCATAGGAGGTGGCAAAACTGCCCTGCCCTGCATTCTCCTCCTGCCCTCCCAGCTCCTCAGGGGCTCCTGCACAGCCCTGTACCATGGCCTTACAAGCCCTTCCTAGCCCTGGTGCCCTTCAGAGCTGGGGTGGTGATAGCATGGTTCAATGTAATCACAGTTGAATCCTAAGATGTTTTACAGCCTGAGCTCAGCAGCATCCTGCACACCACTTGTGCCTTGAATTATGAGAATTAAGTCAGCTCTGACCAGCTTGCAAATGTCTCCTTTCCCTGCCTACTCAGCTCTCTTGGCTTGCCAGTCACTGTTCCCTTCCCTTACTAGATGATGCTGAGAATCAAATACACACCTTAATCCTGAGACAATGTGTGTGCACCATATGCAGATTCTCTAACCTAACTTCTCTCTGAAATAAAATATTTGCAGGAAGGAAGGTGCAGAAGTATTACAAACTTCAATTTCATATTTCTGTGGTTGGTTTTCTTTGTTGTTGCGTTTGTTTTTTTTTTATTATTATTATTTTGCTGTGGGGGGAGGGTGGTGGAGTTTGGTCAAAGCTTTATTTCTATGGCTTTTCCTTTTCTTTTACTAGTCTCTTCTCTGTAATTATACCTTCCTGAACATGATGTTACCTTTCTTTTTAGGTTCAATTTCAGGATAGATATTTTCATGCTGAGGGGATGCAAGATTGGGGTCAAATTTTTCTAATTTGGAAGTTTGAGCTAAAAAAAACTTTGGAAGCAGTCTAGCACTAACCTCTCTATTTGGTTTTGCATGTGATTTAACATAGTCCAACACTTAGTCTTCCAACATACAATTAACCTAGCAGTTAGATTGTAGTTTCTCTGGTATTCTCCAGATGTCCCCTGGACAGTTCGATTTCCTGCTGAATTCTCTCTCTCATATTCACGTAGAGCTGTTTGATAGTAACACCCTGCAGAGGACCAGCTGTAATCCACCTAGATAAATCATTCCTTAAGTAGGCATGTTCTTTTTTCTGTTTTTTTCTTTGCTAAAGGTGGGAATTTTAATAACTTAATTTTCTTTTGTTATGACAAAAAGTCTGTCCTGGTTTGGGTAAAAACCAAGCAAATTCTGTTCAGTGATTTTACTTTTTCAGCTCAGGTTTTCTAACTGGCTGCACTTTTTGGAGTTAGCAGCATGTTTTGCAGACAGTGTCCGCTTCTAGCAGTGATAACACCTCATGTTTAAAGTTAATAGCAGGGATGGAATGCAAATCAAGGCCATTGCTAGAATTTGTGTATTGGACTGAGGGGTGCAGAAAAGTGAAAGACCACACCTGTGGGGAGGAGCAGACAGGACACGTGACCTAAAACTGACCAATGAGGTATTCCATCCCATATATGTCATATCCAGTATATAAAGCTCAGGGGTCCGGAGATTTGGCCCTTTTTGCTTCCGGTCTCTCCCTTTTGCTTTGGCTATCATGTTGGATTTTTTTTTCTCCCGAGACCCAGTGCCAGAGTCCAGCTCCTCCACAACATCAGTGAGGGTGTCGTAATTACCATCAGAGCGGTTGGGTTCAGTACTGGTTTTGTACATATTTGTATATATTTCATTTTCATTTTTAATTAAATTGTTCTGGTTTCCTTTTTCTAATCACTAATCTCTCCCTTATTCCTTTTCTCTCCCACTTTGAGGAGGGAGGGGGGTTAAAAGAGAGTGTCTGTTATCGGTCTGGGGGTTTCCTGTCCCTAAACCGTGACAAAATCTTGCATCTGTAAAGCTTGTAGTATGACAAATATTTAAAAAGTAGCTGAAGATAAAGAAGAAGACCCACCAAAGAAATTACTTTCACAAGCCAATGTCTCCTATCTTTTTTCAGTGACACTTCCTATAATAGATTTCACAGAATTGTTAAAGCTAGACTAATATTACTATGGGGTGTAAATGTCTTGCTTTTTAATAAATTCTTCTATGCATAAAAAATCCAGTAACTATATTCTTTACTTCTTCTGGTACTCAACACATGAATCAGAGAACTTTCATTTGTAGATATTAGATTTAAGTAATCTGCACCACAAAGGACATAGAAGTTGGATGCTCTCTATTTACTATGTTTTCTTGAGACACAAGCAAGGTGTCACAGATTGGAATAATAGCAATTGATCTGTTACAAAAAATAACAAGCTAGCTAAGATTTATATATTACTTTAAACAGAAGAGAGGTGTCTGTAGCAATCAGGATGTTAGATTACCATCTAATCAGAAATGTATAGCTAGATTTATTGAAGTACTGAGCAATTTCATTAAATCATTTTGCTTTTTCAGTACCTTAGATCAAATAATCTGATAGAAGCCTTCAGGCTGTTGCATCAGCATTAGCAGTCATGAAAGAATCTTTCCTGGGACTGGAGATAAAATCGTCTTTTAGTGTTTGCTACCCTAGCACATCATACATATCAGGGTTGGAGGATCTGATTGGGCTGTGTCAAATGGTTAAAACTCAGCAATTTAACACAAACTTACTTGAAAAACATTTATAAATAGTATAAAGCATTAAAAATAAAGATCAATTATGTATTTGTGATTTTCATCTTCTCCACAGATCCCTACAACAGCATACAATTTTAAAATAATGTTATTTTTAATTACATTAAAGTAATGTAATTATTATTTAGCTAATCTCTGCATCTAGTTTGTAGAAAATGTGCTTTTCTGAAATACCATCCTTCATCTTTTGTTTCTTTTCAGAGTGGTATATTCGATAAAAAGCAAAAACAAAACAAACATTTCAAGACAACTGTCTACATTTAGCCCATATCCAGGGCTAAGCTATAGCATTTGATGTATCACCTGATGAACTCTCCTCAGCAGGAGAAGACACTCACAGGTTGAAATGCAAACAGACTTCATGAAAGATCAAAACTAATACTAATATCAAATAAATAAATTTATACTCAGTCCACCAAATGTACAGTAGCCACAGCTATTCAAAGATTCACAGATTCACAAATATTAGGGGTTGGAAGGGACCTAGAAGATCATCTAGTCCAACCCCCCTGTCTGAGCAGGAAGGCAGCCCTCAAAAACAAGAATAGTAACAGAATCAGAATAAGGCCCCACCTTCCCAAACCTCCCCTTTTATACTGAGCATGAGGTTTCCGGTTTGGGATATACCTGTGAGCCAACTCAGGTCAG
>VYZU01044354.1:0-32500 GCA_013401355.1 Ceyx cyanopectus
ACACCCAACTCTAACCCAAAATGATACTTCACACCACATAAACCCAGGGTAACTCAATTTATGGACCTCAGACTAGCCAAGTACTTAATAATGTTTACAGATTAATAAAAAGTACTGGCATGCAACAAACCTAGTGCAAAGAAACTTCCAGCCACCACAGATAAACCATTCTAAGCCTCTTCTTCTCTGAGAAACTCTGGCTCTTGGCAGTGTATGGTAATCACTCTCATCATTTTCAAAGCCTTCTTCTGACATCATTAGGGGCATCTCATCCAAATGAGAGGACTCATCTTCCACCTGGTACCTAGCAAAGTGAAATAAAAACATTAAATAATAGACAGTACATCACTTTTTTATTACCAGGAATCTCCTGAAGTCACAAGGGTTTTGTTTTTTTCTGTAAAGATTTTTTTTAATCTAAAAATCTCATGTATCTGTGCAAAACATCAAGAAGAAATTCTGATTGAAATTAAAAATAAGTAATACTAATTTCTCTCAAGCAGAGAAAAAAAACCCAACCCAATCCCATTAACCAGCCATTAACCAGTTAACCAGTCCCATTAACCAGACATTTCTGCTTTTGGTTGACAAGTGATGCCACCTCCTTTGAATTACTTGATACAGGACATGATTAATGTTAATAATGTCTTCAGATTAATAAAACAATGCAGAACTAGGGGTAAGAAACTACAGAAATACCAAAAAAAAATTCAAGTTATCTTCACAGAGCTAACTTCCTGGGAACTCCTAAGGCATGAAAAATGCTTTCAGAATTACCACCACAGGTACCCACTTCAAAAGGGGAAAGAAAAGGGGGTGGAAGTGAAGTCTAAAAAGATGTAAAATCATCTTCAGCATGGTCTGCAAAAAGCTGCATCTGATGCTTAGCTTAATATGGTTTAATAATATTAGTTTTTATTTTCTTACTATCAATAGTTAAGAAAAAACTCTATACTGCCAAAAGAGCAGTTATTACAGGTGAAGACATGATACTAAATTCTATAGATTACTGACAGACTAGGCTCACTTTCACACTAGACAATACTTTTTAAAGCAGTGATTTGAAGTCATCATGCCAAGACTTTCAGTAAGACAGGCCTGTGTTTAAACAGCTTCAAATGCAATGTTTTTATCATCTCTCCTGGCTACATTTGCAGATGATATTATCACAGTTCTACCACAGAGCTCTGCACTGCACTGTGCTTTCAGACAGCCAAACTCACAGTATATTTGTACCACCACCCAGTGAAGCCACAGGAATACACAGCAAGATACTGCAAAATAACAGATTTCTTTGACTTCTGGATGAAGTTAACAAGTGTCTGATGCAGAAAATTATATTCTTTATCTCCAAAGGTAACACAGCAAACGTGGTTGAAGTCTCTCTTGAGAGACACATGGTAATGAAGGAGAATTTAGGGAGAGATTTGGCTGAGAAACACATTCACAGACAAATAATATTAAATGTACTCTTGCAAGTGTAGTATTTGCAGAGTACATTGATGTCCTGATCATAATTTCTTGAAGGGTATTTTTTTTTCTCTCCATTTTAAACTTTTTTCCCCTACAATCAATATCTCAGCCTGCACTTTTAAATATGAAGCTTCACCAAGTAGTGAAGATAATGAGCATAAACACCATTATGTTTAGTGAGCCTGACTTCAAAATACAGCCTCTGAACTAGCAAGCAATTTATTCTGTTTCAAAANAAATAAGTGATAGAAAAAACTCCTCTCAGAAAAAAAAAATGAGACTAATCCAAGAGGAGAGGGGGGGAAGAGGGGGATGGAAATGTTGTTTGTTTGCAACAAATAAAGTGATTTCTGAACACAAACACAAGACTCTCACAGAGAAAGCAAAAGAAACCAGGGGCCCCTGAGCTNATAATGAGCATAAACACCATTATGTTTAGTGAGCCTGACTTCAAAATACAGCCTCTGAACTAGCAAGCAATTTATTCTGTTTCAAAAGCAATTTTGCNTCAGCTCCAGCCAAATGCCTTGTCTTTTATTGTGGTCATCTTTCTGTCACAAGTTAGTTCAAAGCACAAAAGGAAATTCTGGAGTTTTCAAGCTCACCCATCTCAGGTAGGAGACAGTAAATTCCATAAAAACAGGGTAAAAGTTTAAATTCTGTTCAGCTGAACAGATTTCAACTTTTTAAACTGTACTGAATCTCACCTTACCCTGAAAAGAATGTAGTTTGACTTCTTGAAATCAATTGCAGTTGAAAATTTCAGACATGGAAATTCTCACATACTCCTCTCCATTGCAAGTGTAAAGGCACCAACACCCAACTCTAACCCAAAATGATACTTCACACCACATAAACCCAGGGTAACTCAATTTATGGACCTCAGACTAGCCAAGTACTTAATAATGTTTACAGATTAATAAAAAGTACTGGCATGCAACAAACCTAGTGCAAAGAAACTTCCAGCCACCACAGATAAACCATTCTAAGCCTCTTCTTCTCTGAGAAACTCTGGCTCTTGGCAGTGTATGGTAATCACTCTCATCATTTTCAAAGCCTTCTTCTGACATCATTAGGGGCATCTCATCCAAATGAGAGGACTCATCTTCCACCTGGTACCTAGCAAAGTGAAATAAAAACATTAAATAATAGACAGTACATCACTTTTTTATTACCAGGAATCTCCTGAAGTCACAAGGGTTTTGTTTTTTTCTGTAAAGATTTTTTTTAATCTAAAAATCTCATGTATCTGTGCAAAACATCAAGAAGAAATTCTGATTGAAATTAAAAATAAGTAATACTAATTTCTCTCAAGCAGAGAAAAAAAACCCAACCCAATCCCATTAACCAGCCATTAACCAGTTAACCAGTCCCATTAACCAGACATTTCTGCTTTTGGTTGACAAGTGATGCCACCTCCTTTGAATTACTTGATACAGGACATGATTAATGTTAATAATGTCTTCAGATTAATAAAACAATGCAGAACTAGGGGTAAGAAACTACAGAAATACCAAAAAAAAATTCAAGTTATCTTCACAGAGCTAACTTCCTGGGAACTCCTAAGGCATGAAAAATGCTTTCAGAATTACCACCACAGGTACCCACTTCAAAAGGGGAAAGAAAAGGGGGTGGAAGTGAAGTCTAAAAAGATGTAAAATCATCTTCAGCATGGTCTGCAAAAAGCTGCATCTGATGCTTAGCTTAATATGGTTTAATAATATTAGTTTTTATTTTCTTACTATCAATAGTTAAGAAAAAACTCTATACTGCCAAAAGAGCAGTTATTACAGGTGAAGACATGATACTAAATTCTATAGATTACTGACAGACTAGGCTCACTTTCACACTAGACAATACTTTTTAAAGCAGTGATTTGAAGTCATCATGCCAAGACTTTCAGTAAGACAGGCCTGTGTTTAAACAGCTTCAAATGCAATGTTTTTATCATCTCTCCTGGCTACATTTGCAGATGATATTATCACAGTTCTACCACAGAGCTCTGCACTGCACTGTGCTTTCAGACAGCCAAACTCACAGTATATTTGTACCACCACCCAGTGAAGCCACAGGAATACACAGCAAGATACTGCAAAATAACAGATTTCTTTGACTTCTGGATGAAGTTAACAAGTGTCTGATGCAGAAAATTATATTCTTTATCTCCAAAGGTAACACAGCAAACGTGGTTGAAGTCTCTCTTGAGAGACACATGGTAATGAAGGAGAATTTAGGGAGAGATTTGGCTGAGAAACACATTCACAGACAAATAATATTAAATGTACTCTTGCAAGTGTAGTATTTGCAGAGTACATTGATGTCCTGATCATAATTTCTTGAAGGGTATTTTTTTTTCTCTCCATTTTAAACTTTTTTCCCCTACAATCAATATCTCAGCCTGCACTTTTAAATATGAAGCTTCACCAAGTAGTGAAGATAATGAGCATAAACACCATTATGTTTAGTGAGCCTGACTTCAAAATACAGCCTCTGAACTAGCAAGCAATTTATTCTGTTTCAAAAGCAATTTTGCTATTGTGTTGGAAAATTGTGCTTCAGTATTTAAAAACAATAAGATAATGAATAATGGATTTTTCATAACTAGGATGAGGACAAAAATCTTTATGTCTTTGTTACCTAGTCTTTTTCTGCACATAATTGCTTGAAATACTGATTTTCCTCATAGTGACAAATCAATTAAGTATAATCCTAGAAACTTTTAATAAAACAGAGAAGCACTGAAAGCAACACAAATAAAGAAACCAGAGTGAAGACATCAAAACTCTCAGCATGAGAGCTACCAGATCAGGTGTGAAGACAACTACCTTGACAAAAATGGTTCCCTAAAGAAAAAAAGAACACTAATATTAAACAGCTCTCAACAAAATCTTGACTACTATTTGGAATATCATTTAACAGATTTAACTGAAATGAAATCATGCACAATAAGTACTTTTTGACTAAATTTTTATCTAAACAACTGGGGTGAAAATGATGCCTCAGGTTACTCCTACCTCCATCATTCCCCTTGGAGTAGCTGTGGCTGCAGTTCCATGGCTGCCATAACTGGGAATGCTGAGCATTTGAATGCCTTTAAATCTAATCAAACCATTTAATTAGCCCCAGATTTTTTTCTGAGTAGTTTTAGAATGGATTAGAACTTGCAGTATTTGTAAATAAACGACCAGACCCCCACAGCAATGCTGTTAGAAATGTGTATTGCAGGGATGTGTGGCACAGCTCTACATGAAGACATCACAGTGTACTTCATCCATTAGGCAACAAAACAGTAGGAAAAAAAATACTTCTGTGTGCAGGCAAGTTTATTCCTGAGTGTGCCACTAAGTAATACTTAGTGTAGTAAGAGCAAATAAATCAAATTGCCCCCAGTCTTTTACAAATGATGCAGAGAGATATTCTGGAAAAAAAAAAAAAACACAAGGCAGCATTTTTGATCAACTACTCCAATAAAAAAAATATCTAATAAAAAAAAAATAAAGCTGGCATCTTCTGCCATGCAGAACTAAGGGAAAACCCTTCCATCTGTGGAGATAAAGGCCTAAAAGCAGATTACAGTTATATTATTCCTTCCACCAGCAACTTCTCAAAAATTGCTGAAATCACAGAGACTAAAACTCCACGAGACACATAAAGGAAATATTCTGAATGCTATTTGCCTTCTCCCTCTCCTGGCTCACACTTGCTGTGTACAGATGGAGCAAATTCAGCAGATAATGAACCTTCAGGAAGAAATGCACCTTTCTTATTTCCCTCTGCTCACCTTCTGAGTGCCACACTTCTAATGCAAGATCTTTTTTCAACCCATGACAGGATGAATAAGCCTTTGTATTTAACAAATAGGTACCAGAAACACCTACTTAGACCACAGGACCTCAGGAATCATCATCTGCATTCTCCAGAAGCCTATTTTTAATTAGGAGGGTACGTCATTGATCACAACAACAGGTCCATTTTGTCACTGTCTCTGGGTATTGTTATTGACACTGCAGCCCAATCAATTGCTTTCTCTCCTTGTTCTTTGCAATCCAAACACCTGCCCAAGCCACACAAATCACTGTGTTTAGATACTACAGACAAAGCAGGAAGGTAAGCAAATAAAAGGCAAAGATAAAAACTTACCAGATGAGCAACCTTAGAAATAAATTGATAAAAGTTTATTCTAGTGCACAGAGAATCACTTGTGCTCACTGCAGAACTCAGCATCAACTGCATCAGTAATTTGAAGTTCTCAAACACTATTTTGCCTGCTGATTAAAATGCTTCACATTTTTTTTGTCCCAGCTCACCAAGTCCAACACTTCACACCTTCCTTAGTTAGCCCTGTGAGGCCAAACAGCAGCAACACTGACAGCAGCAAGTNGCCATTCAGTTCCACTCAACAAGTCTATTGTCTAAGCAGAAGTTTAAAGCTGAATAAAGGATTTTTACAAAATCCATTTTTATCTACAGGGAACTGTGTCAGACTTTCCATATTTGCTCCTACCAAAAGAGTGAGACTTTTTCAACTAAACAGTAGCAGTTTGGGATGTGACAACAACAAAAAAAGCAAAATCTGAAAAAANTGCACAACACCTGAACAAACCAAGTTATTTTAACTGTGGATGAGGGCAGACTACTGCTTACCTCCTTATCAGCTCCAAAATTCCACCAGCCTTGTTGTTTTCCTTCCATCGACCTCACATGACACAGGCCCAGCACTGTTAACTTCCCTCTTGTGTTTAACCCTTGATTACTCTGAGTCTGATGACACAAATCTAACACATGAGAACAAGCCCCACTGCATATTTCAGGTGATCCTGGATGGTCTCTGATCCTCTTTTACCTTCACAGTGTAAACAAAAAGCAGCAGCTCTTTTCTCCACACGTAACATCCTTCCTACTGGAGGACAAGTGCCAAAACAAACACTGGATCAATCACCTTTTTTCAGAGCAAGCTACAGCAACACTGGCAGGGGCTCCTGCAAACTTGCTTTCAGGCCATCAGAGGTTGGCACCAGATGAGTTGTATTAACTGGTGTTGCACAGGAGCAGGACAATCCATCTGAGCTAAAAATATTACTACACTTAAGATAAGGAGCAGTGCACAGGACTTTCAAACTCTTCACTGAAGAAATAAACCACAGCAAGTCAAAAACTCTTGAATTAATAGCAACTCTATTATATTTTAATTGGTGTTTGGTTCTGCACATCTTCAGGAGTACCAATTATACCCCTTTAGGCAAAATCTGCCTGTGTATATGCATGGGATAACTGCACATCAGAGACCTCAGTGGCTTCAACACTCTCCTGCAGGACCTTTGCTGCAGTTTCCAGAGGAATGCAAGGTTTCTTCAGAGGCTGTGCTGAAGATAAAGATTAGAAAAGCAGGATGAATCATTCATAAAGACATAGGAGCTGTATTTTAATTACAAGCTTAAGAGTCCCAAGACTTCTGAGTTGTAGCTCAATTATCTACACTGACATTTCCTCTTTCACTCCACACAAGGCACCTCTGATGGAATCAGCACAAGCACATCCCCATGGTTTTGTTGCAGGTCCATGAGACACCTTCCAAAGTACACAATGGGTGCTGTCACAAATGCAGAGCATGGTGTTCTTCACTTGAAGGAGAATAATCAACCTACTCTACTCACATTAAGAAAAACAAAGAATTGAAGTGAGTTAAGAGGGTGGTACGTGTATTCTAATTTTCAGAGATCAAAAGGGAATTAATTTCATTAGACAATCAAAATAAAGAAACACAGAATCACAAGATGGTCAGGGTTGAAGGGACCTCTGGGGATCAAGTCCAACCTCCTGCCAGAGCAGGGGCACCCAGGGCAGCCCCCACAGGAACAGATCCAAGTGGGTTGGAAAGTCTCCAGAGGAGACTCCAGAGCCTCTCTGGGCAGCCTGTTTCCAGCTCCAGCACCCTCACAGCAGAGAGTTTTTTTCCTCATGTTGAGGTCAAACTTCCTCCATTCCAGTTTGTGACCATTAGCCCTCATCCTACCCCAGAGCACCACAGAGCAGAGCCTGGCCCCTTCTCCTTGATACCCACCCCTCAGATATTTACAGACTTTAATATCCCCTCTCAGGCTTCTCCAGCTGAACAGCCCCAGGGCTCTCAGCCTTTCCTCACCACAGAGATGTTCCAGCCCCTTCATCATCCTCACTGCCTCCATTGGACTCTCTCCAGTATTTCCCTGTCCCTCTTGATCTGAGGAGCCCAGAACTGGACACAACACTCCAGATGTGGTCTTACCAGTGCACAGTAAAGGGGGAGAAGAACCTCCCTCAAGCTGCTGGCCACACTCTTCTTGATGCACCCTAGATTAACATATAATACACACTAATAAACCTGTGTGTCAACTGTCAAAGCAGCTGAAGAAAAATAAGGAAAATCATGAAGAATCATTTGTGTGGAGGATCAGTAAATTAAACAAAATGCAGAGTATGGAAGACCAGAACTCTGGAAGATGCAATCTAAACTGGAAGGAATTAAATCTCTGGAGGGTGATGTTGATCAAACAAGATAGAGAGGAAGAAGCAGATCCATTTGGATTGGCAGTTCCTTGCTGATCTCACAGCTTGCCAAATCTGCTTAGAAAGCAAGGTTTGAACAGTTTGTGTAACTAACTAATTACTGCCTGCAAACACACCCTCAATCAACCTGTGTATCTACCCTGTTCATGAACTCAGCCCATCCTACCTATAGCATCTTTCAGATCACCACAGTACTCCTAGGTAACCTACCAGAGAACCACCTGGTAACTTTCACAGTTTGGAGTAAGGTTTTGTTTACATACTTTCCCTTCTTCCAAAGAACAACACTTCTTGAGAAGTTTAGATTCCAACAAGAGCTTCCCCTGCTTCAATTCTCTGAGCAATAAGGATGATGATGATTGATGATGATGATGATTGATGATACCACTGCCTTACCTCAAAAGAGAGGACAAAGCTACTACAAACTGTCAGACATTTGAGTATTCATGAGATGGGGAAAATTATGATTATTGCAGACTGTCTGGAAAGCTCAGGAATAGTCATAAATAATTATTTTTATCTAGTTTATGAATCAAGACAACATAATTTAACATATCCCATTTGGACAAAGAAGTGAATACATTCTATTCATGATGAAATGGATTTATCACTGGGTTTGAGTTCAAACAGCAGCACCAACTACTCTGTTAGAAAGTCCATTTACTTCAGACACTACAACTCCTCATTTCAGTCCTTGTGTCCTCAGCCAGCGTTCAAAAGACACAAGAGGGGGAAAAAAAGCCTCAAAAAGCCAACTTTAATCATATCCTCCATCGTGGGAATGGTGCCCAATAGTAAATTATGGAGCAAAGTTCTTCCTTTCCCAGAACAGCAGCACATCTAGAAAGAATTCAGAATAACGGCAAGCAAAGGAACATTCAATTGTTGCCCAAACACTTCATTTGATGGCAAACATTGAAAACATCCTCTTCAAACTGCTTAACCCCAACGTAGTCAATTTCAAGACACCTGGAGTCAATTTCTCCGCTTCGAGATCGTTTCCCAGGCTGCCGCACAACAACAAACTCCCAGCGTGTTTACCAACAACGCCCAAAGAATCCCCCCGACGCGGGCACCCCACTGGGAAGCCACCTGCCGGTAACCGACCAGGGCTTGGCGGAGCTGCGGCCGGTGCCGGGGCAGCGAAGGCCGCACCTGCGGGCGCGGGGCTGGCGGCGGGAGCGGGGAAGGGCCGCGGGTTCCCCCGCGCATCCTCCCGCAAGGCCCGGGAAGACCACCCGCCGCCACCGCAGCCCGGGAAGCTCCGGCAGGGTCCGCGAAGGCCTTTCCCAGCCTGGGGCCGCCGACACCCCTTTTCTCGGCCTCCCCACGGAGCGGTCCCGGAGCCGCCCAGGGCAGCGGCGGGGTTGGGCGAGAGGTTCACACCGCCCCTGCCCGCCCGTTGGAGATGGGAGGGGGTTCGGAAAGGAGGGAGGGAGGGAGGGGGGTTGAAAGGAGGGAGGGAGAAGCCGCCGCGCCGCCCCTGCCCGTACCTGTTGTGCCTCTGCGCCGCGGCGGCGCTGGTGTAATAGGCCGCTCTCCGCTGGGTGCTGCGCGGCACCGGGTGCAGCGGGATCTGATCCGCCATCTTGGGGGCGCACCCCCCCCCCCCNCCCCCCCCCCTTCCCTTACTGCTTCGCGCTCCCTTCGCTTCCTCTCCTCGCCCCGCCCGGTACCGCGTTCGCCTCGCCCCTGCCTCCCGCCAGCCACGGCCGGGACCCCTGACGTCAGAGGCGGCGGCAGCTGACGGAGGGAGGAAGGAAGAGGCAGCGGGGAGGAGCTTCGGGATAAACAACGGGGCGGGAGCGCGCAGCGTAGCGCGCAACGAGCGCGCAGCGGGAGCCCGCGGGGCTGCGCGGGAAGGGCAGCGGCTGCTGCTGAGGGGAGCTTAGTGGCGGGAGGCTCGCGCGCTGCTGTGCTCTGCGCTCTCCTTTGTCTTACCCTGCGCTGCTCTGCCCTGCCCGAGTGCAGGGAGTGGCTGGGAAGGGACCTGGAAAGGTGTTTAAATGGACCTTTAACGGACGTTGAAATGTACCAGCTAACCCAGTAACGGAGCAGCTTTCGCTAGAGCCCCGGCCAACTGACAAGTGATGATGTCACACCCGGAGTGCTCATCAGGGCTAAGTGAAGTTGCTTTTTGGGACCCACACACTTCAGAGTGAAACGTTGCTGTACTTTAGAATGTGTCTTCAGTCTTAAAAGAAGGGGTCGTGGTCAGTGCTGAGCAGCACAGCACTCAGTGTACACTGACAGGTGCTTCTCTGCTGGAATGAAGGCCATGGGGTGCTGACAATGCTTAAGGTAGCTGGTCAAGTGCAGATTTCTAAGTATTTTGATTTTTAAGAACATTGTCTGGTTACTGAAGTCCCCAACACATCAAGAACACACAAGCAGGAGAGGTGGAACAGCAGTTCATAGAACTCTGGGTTGGAAGGGACCTCAAGGATCATCCAGTTCAAATTTTTCAGGTAAACTATATATGTGTGTATATATCATTTCAGTGAGCTGGCCCAGCACCCTGCCATGCTGACTTAAAATTCCCAGTGTAAGAGCATCCTCCACTTCCCTTGGGAGATCATTCCAATGTCTAATACACGAGGGACAAGGCTCATGTGAATAAAAGGGAAAAATCCCTCTGCTGGGCATGTGGCAAGATTTTTGCACCCAGGATGCACTCAAATGACAAAAAAAGGGGAGGATATTTATTTAGCTTTGTGACTGTGATAATTGTTATGGAGCTGTTGGTTGTGCAGCAATGGAATGATAGAATTTTTAATGAGTTTGAAAGGGATATCCATGTGTCATCTAGACCAAGTCTCTGCTCCAAGACATCAGGTTGTTCAAGGTCATGTGCAGTTGAGTACTGAACACCTCTAAGGTCAGCACAGTGTTTTCACAACTAATTGTTGAAGTGTTTATCTTGTGATAACAAACTGATAATAGGTGGTCAGCATTTCACATGGTCCAAATCATTCCTGTTGCTTCTCATCCAATAGCCACACACCTCTAAAAAAACCTCAAACTCCCCTCCAACTTCCCATCTCCCCATTTCATAGCTGTTTCCCCTCAGCCTTTTCCAAGCTGATCAGGCTGAGCTCTCAGCTTCTCCTTAGATATATTCTCCAGCCTCCTCACCATCTCAGTCACCCTTGCATAGCCTCACTACATTAAATATTTGGAAATCCCCTGTGTGTAGAGAAACACATGATCCAGCAAACACAATAAAAGCCTTGTTATTGGCAGACTTGTAGATGCCCCAGCGTGGGACAATCAGAAGGAATCATAAGTGCCTTTAGAGTTTTGATATCTGACTGACTCTCATGTATCCTGTAAAATGTTTATTTTATTTTTAACTATTGTAAAGTTTTCTCAGACAAATACCTATTGCCTGTATGTAGAGAGGCATTGAACCAAAAAGGCTTCCTAAGAAAGTAAAATTACAATTGTTTTACTAAATCAATGGTCAGGAGAATGACAAAGTGGTATATTTATCATTTTTAATGCATGATGTTGTGCTTACTTCAAATATGTGTTTAAAACTTGCAGTTAAGACAGTTGCTGGAAATCTGTCATCTCAGCTTCTTAATCACTCTAATTGCCTTTTTACATCAGTATTTTCATAGAATAATAGCTTTCAGGGCATGGACTTTGTGTGGCCTCAGTCAGTTCTGCCTCTAGATTTTCATGTAATCCTGGTTTATATTTTTTAAAGAAAATTATTTATAAAACTGGTTTTTAATGTAAATTTGAGACTTTGACATATGATGCTTAAGGACTTCTCAAGATGCCTGCAGAAAATGTGCCTGCATTTTCAAAACAGCATTTCCTTTTCTGTTTAGAAATCCTGAAAGGTCACAGAATAAACTTGCCTTTGATCCAGATTTTGCTAGTCAGGCATGTCAGGCAGGTGTGATTTTGCTCTATGAAAAAGGCTTTTCAGTTCAGGAAAGAAATATTTTTGCATTCAATATTAAGTACTGGCTAAATAACAATTGTCAAGTAAATACCAAGATAACATACATTTATGATAATAAGTGTATATAACACCATTCAGAAACAAACTTTCTGTATTATCCTTTCCAGGTTTATTTTTTTTCTCTTTTATATCTTTTCTGTCCTTTTCTTTTTTTTTTTCTTTTTTTTTTTTTTAATCTTTTTTGCATTTATAACAAGAGGCAGAGATCCAGAACCTGTGTTTTCTGGATCTTGGGAACTCTGTGTTCCACTAGGAATGACCTGGTATGGAAACTGTTTTGCATTTGCTTCATGTACCTGCTCGAGGTGCAGAACCTGTCTGGAACTAGTTCTGCCTGATGTCCCCAGAGGGCATTTTATAATAATTTATACTTTCACTACCATTCTGCTGCTGCTGTAAATGTTCAAGGTTAAGTGCTCCCTCCCTCCTAATCCTGTTTATCTATCCAGTATGGGCTAGGGTAGCAAGGAGGAATTCAAAATAGTTTGAGGCTAATTCATTCTTCCCTATCCTTCTTGCAGCCAAGTTATAAAATCAGTTATACTGGAGTAAATCTGTGGAAGTGATACTAAAATCAGCTGAATATAAAACAAAATAAATGAGTTTCAGTAACCCTCACATCATGTTACATGATACAGAATTAACATTACTTTTTATACTAGTTATTTCCTCACCTCATCCTTCAAACCACCTTTCATTTCCATTTTAATTGTGGACCTTTTTTCAGCAGTGATGAACCAGCTCAGTATCTGGCTTCAGATTTTCAGCTAATTGCAAATCAGTCCAAGACACCCAGACACCTGAAAACAAAAAAAATCTCTGGCAAAACCTGAGCACAGAAACACCTGAAGAACCCTCTTGTCTTTATAGGAAGAGCTGAAGGTAGAAAGGAAGAATAAATCCAATAAATTCTTACACTTTCAGAGTGAGGGAGAAGAACAAACACAAAACAGAGGGAGCCAAAGCAGCTCCAGTTATCAGTTTTAATAATTCTAACAGCAGTGCCTTCATATCTCCAAGCCCTATCAGTAGGTTGTAACAAAACATTGTCTTGCTAAGAGAAAGAAGAAAAATGGAAATACTATTTTCCTCAGAGAGGATCGTTGTTTCAAAAGACTGCACCAGACAATGAAGCCACATGTGGTTCAGTTGTGCACCAAAATCAGTGAGCTCAAAAACACCAACAAGAAGTAAAAATAATAATACAAATTATTATTACACTATAAAACCAGACTGGAAAGCAATAGGTACTGGAAACAAAACACTACTCATCTAACAACAACAACAAAAAAATTACTGTTGTCTACATAACTACAAGCAAGAAAAATCTATTTCTAAACATTTTATTTTTAATATTCACAGCATTCAGTGTTTGTCAATTAATTGTGCTCCCAGCTGTTACATTTCTTTCAGACCTTCCTTCAAGGTCTTCTCTTTTGTAAATGTCAACTCT
This sequence comes from Ceyx cyanopectus, assembly GCA_013401355.1. Taxonomy (NCBI): domain Eukaryota; kingdom Metazoa; phylum Chordata; class Aves; order Coraciiformes; family Alcedinidae; genus Ceyx; species Ceyx cyanopectus. The sequence goes on from VYZU01044354.1 coordinate 13,449, forward strand.
CTGCAGCTCTGCAGGATTTATGGGCTGCTAAATCTCCTTTTGTAGCTCATCCTTACCAAAGTGTGGGTCCCACAGCACTGGCTGCAGACCAGCTGTGTGCCACCCTCACCTGGATTCCACCCACTCTTCCTTTTAGAATAAAACAGCAACACCTTCTCCAAGTAACCCAGCAAAATGATGCCTCTGTTGTATTTTGGGTTTTGCTAGAGTTACATTTTCTAGCCAGTAGCTGTCTGAAAAGGCATTTTCTCCAATTCACTTGGCAAAAAACCCAAGCAAATCCTCGAGTACTTAAATCAAATTGGTTTGGCAACAAAGGCAACACTCTGGTGACTTCTGGCAAATATCAGCCCTGCCTTCTTTGAAGCTATTAATTGTTGATTGTGGGTAAACAAAAGGAGAAATGAAAAATACAGTGCTCGTTATCTTACTAAGCTTTCCAAAAGGGAGAACCATCTAGTAATTGTTCCCAGCATCTCTTCACTTATGTTCACCTAAAAATGGCTTCCCTATATGGTTAAAAATTCCATACCTTTTAATTTCTAGTTAGCTTCTGAGGTACTCTTTCCTATCCTCATAATGTATCTGAATTAAATGTTTATTTATAATTGGGGAAGAAAAGCCTAGGGACTGAAAGCTTTTGGGCTGGATTATCAACTTCTGATCTTCTCAGTGAGTATCCAACCAAATGTTTCCATCACTCTGGTGCAAAATCAGCAGCAAAGCACAGCAGGGCTTCAAAAGGACACAGTTTTTCTCAGTGTCCTCAGTGAGTTTATTTTAACAAATTCCACTCTGTTGATCTTTCAAATAAATAAATACAGCTGCTTTAACTACTCCTTGAAACTGAAAGAAAATGGCCCCGTGGATTAATTATGAATTTGGTGTTGTCTCAGAGCTTCTGAAAATGTCATGGAAAGGCAAGCAAGGCCTGAGTGTAAAGGGAGCATCCAGTTGTGATTGTTGTTGTGCTCACTGGATCTGGTTTTCTGTTGCAGTTTCTGTCACAATAGTCATGAGAGCTTCAAGTGGGATTAGGGGGTTTTGTACTGAGTGCTGTACAGAAGTAGATGAAGAAAATATTTTCCAAATGGTGACAAAATAGTGTCCTGTATACCACATCCTTCAAAAGTCAGAAACCACTTTAAACCCCCTCTTTCCCTGATACCTTTTTTTGTCTGCCCCATCAGAGAGGGCAAACCTTCAATCCAATGACAAAATTCCACCCTGTGTTTGCATGCAGGACATGTCTGAGATGCAAAACCTCCTGTAAGAGTGTTTGACATATATATCTATACATGCTAAGAACCTTAGCTAACTAAAATCACCCTTCCTTTCTAGTATGACAAGTTTTAAACTTTCAGCTCTAACTTGGTGAAGTGAGGTCTTCAGCAAATGCCTTCTAATGAATAGGTCTTCCATTTATAACTGCTTTTCCCATATCAAACCCACTAGGAGAGAAAAAACAGCAATTATTGATAATAACTTTATTGGGTATAATTTCCATCTGTCTTTGAAAGCTCCGCCTGCTGTTTTCAGGCTGTGCATATTAAACAGAAGTGCTTACACTTGCCCTTGCTCTTGCTCCACTCTTTGTGTGCAGCAGTGCCTTTCTTCTTCTGAAAGATAGGTACAATTTGTGTCCACATAAATTATACTGTACTTGCTATTAACATTCTTTTATCTGGTAAATTACTTACACTGATTATGTTGAAGACCGTTCTATGAGCTGTTGATAATGCAGGTCTATGATTTGGATGTAATATGTCATTCTTCATTTAGGAGAAGACTGAAAGGAGATGACAGCTTGCTATAACACATGGAAAAAAATCAGGTCCTGGCCACGTGCATTCAGGAAAGCATCCATGGCAAGATTTGCAGCAGGAAGCATGTTCAGCCTTGACATCTTGGCTAAATTCCAGCTCCAGTACTTACTCTGTCTAAACCTTCCTGCATTTCCAAATAGGTGATTATGGTATTTTAATTTATTTCATGCCTCAGATTCATGAAGCACATTAACATGAGTAACCTTCATCCTATATTGCATTGAAGTAGCAAACAGGAAAAATTATCCATGGTTCCTACTCTTAACAAGTAGTTAGGACTGAGATAGAATCATGTGATTTAACTTCTCCAGACAACCACAAGACTAGAAATGCTACACTCCTGATTGACCAAAAGATGCAGGGTCTTGAAACCATGACCTGGAGTAAGTGTGTTGTATATTCAAAGTAAATGAAGCCCTGTAGTAGATTAGGCTACTGCAGGGCTGCACCATCTCAAAGAAGAGAGAGGAGCCAAGACAGATCAAACCTGCCATTCATCAACTGAAGACTGGACATTGTATAAACCTCACAACACATTTCTGATGGTGGTAGCACATCTCTGTTCCACGTGAGGATCCTTTTTGAGAACCCTTTTCAATTCCTTAATAAAAGGATCCTGCCTTTTACACGTGTGAAACACTTCAAGTGAACTTCCACAGGTAACGTTGGCTTTTTGCTATTCTTCTAAACCTAATGCAGTCTAAAATAGCAGCAGTGCCTTGATCTCTTTGTAATCTCTTCTCACCAATTGCTTTTCCCATTAAGGGCATTTTTTCTAATAGCAAGTCTAAATGTTTCCTCTCTTAGTTTCAGGCCATTGCTCCTTATTCTACCAGAAAGTATTTCTATTCTGTGATCATTTCCCCCTTGAGCCTCTGTGTTTTCTGGGCTGTATAAATATCAGAAGCGCCCACGCTGCAGGGTGGCCCTGCATGGGCTGTGGAGCAGCAGTGCTCAGGATGGTTTGTGTCCTGCAGGGTGCAACACATGCTCCAAGGCAAGCACTACAGGTATTCCTGTGCTTTGCAAGGCTCTTGCTTTCACTGAGTCCTCAGAAATGCTTTGCAGTTGGAGGAGCAGGATTTTCTTATGCTCGTCGGGAAAGAAAAAAATGTCTTTTTCTTTCATAACAAAGAAGCCCCATCTTCCTTTTTTCTGTGATATCTTCCTTGTTATAGTACAAACAAGGACTGACCTGTGATGGGTGGTCATGGAATTCTCTGGTTTTCCCTAAGTAAATTCCCACTGCAGAAGAAATATTTTAACAAAAATCCCCACGGGGTATAGGTATATATTAATTTTTAGGTATAAATTAGTATCTATGAACATATAAGCTTGTAAAAATAAATCTGTCAAATTATCACACAACAAAATCAGTAACTGAACATGATTTTCTTAAATTCTCTGTTGGATTTTTAAGAGGAATATCAGTTCCAGCATACAATGCATACAAGTAGTTGTTCTTAAAGCAATTTGCATAAATTACTTGTGAGGTAGCTAGAGAAAAAATTGGATTTTTTTGCAGTGCCAAATTATTTGCAACAAATAGCTGGAGTTTGTACCTGCACAACAAAAAACTGCAATAATATGCACAAGCAGTATTTTAACAACATAGGTTAGATTACTTTAACTAAATGTTAAGTTCATGCAAATTCTACTTATCAGTTTTGAATAGACTTGTATTTCCATGGAAAAGCATTACAGAAATGAATAGTTCTTTAGAAATGTAATGAAATGTAGAGACCCAACACCAGGATGCTGTAATAAAAACAGTTTAATAGAGGATGATAGGCTTCCTATTCAAATGCTAAAGAAACTTCCCACGAGGACTTCATGAGCTGCTGAAATATTCCTGCCATAGCCCTGGAGTTTGGGCTGCACGTGTGGTCAGCAGTGCCAAGGACATCTGTGTGTCTAGAGCTCTCAACACACTGTAGGGCTCCTGCTAACACAGGGCAGGGCTGCCCAGGTCTGCTCTGGAGCCCAGCAGCCAATCCATCCTGGGCTGCAGCAGGAGCAGCCCTCAGCACTGGAAGGACATGGAGCTGCTGGAGCAGGGCCAGAGGCCATGGAGATGCTCAGGGGCTGGAATAGCTCTGCTCCCAGGACAGGCTGAGGGATCTGGGATTGTTCAGCCTGGAGAAGAGAAGGCTCCAGGGAGACCTTAGAGCACCTGCCAGTGCCTGAAGGGAGCTGATCCAAAGCCTGGAGAGGGGTTGTTTCCAAAGGCCTGGAGAGAAAGGACAAGGGGCAATGGTTTTAAATGAGAAAGGAGTGGGTTGAGATGAGAAATAAAGAAGTTATTTCCCATGAGAGTGGTGTCCACTGGCACAGGTTGCCCAGGGAGGTGATTGATGCCCCATCCCTGGAGACATTCCAGGTGGGGCATGAGGAGTCTCTGAGCAACCTGCTCTAGTTGAGATGTCCCTGCTCTCAGCAGAGGGTTGGACTGGATGAGCTCTGGAGCTCCCTTCAACCCAGACATTGCTGGATTCTGTGGTTCTATGCTTTCTGCACATCTAGTTGAATAGAGTCAAGACCATAGAGGTGCCAAATATTGCACCCAATCTCTGTTTCCCCCCACTAAAGGAGTCAAGAGACTGAGATATAGCTGTTCCCACCCTGTATGTGTAGATCTAAGTGAAATGAGTCTCTGCTGGTGGACATCTTCCATGTGGGAGCTGCTGGAGAAGGAGGAGATGAGCAATGGCAACATCCATGGTCCTGCTCCTTACTGCTGCCTCTCCTTTGTTGCTGGTCTTTGGTCTGCAGGAAGGATTGGGACCCTAAAGTGGATTCCAATTCCATGCAGAGTCACCTAAATAAGTGTGTGATTCTAAGCACCAGTGGCTCCATGTGTCTCCAGAAGAACACTGACATATCCAGCTGTGGATATTTTGTCCCAAATCCATCTGGTCTGTGGAATGAAGAAAAAAACCCAGAATTGTGTAGCCTGTTTATAATGTTTAATACTCTAATTACAAGAAATAGCTTCCTCTCATGCCACCAGTTTTACCTAAAGACAGCTATTAGTGCTATCCCTTTAATAAGCTCTCATTAAAAAAATCTGCCTTTTTTTATTTTTTTCCCAAGTTACAGTGAAGACTGTTAGCTTGCACTATCCTGCCAGCCCCTGGGCCTTCCTCAGCAGTTCTTATTTATTTTCCCCATTGAATTCAGTGGGAGTTTTAGGCTGTTCTAAATTAACTGTAAACATTCAGGAAAAAGACCTAGACAGCATTGTGTGTGGCTCCAATGAAGCCATCTGCTCAATGTGCAGCCCTAAGTTAAAAATGAAAATAAACCCAATGACAACAAAAGCAGAGTGTTTTAGGAAGTATTAAGAGATGGAATAGAAGACATTTTAGAGAAGGCATTTATCATATGGTCCTATAAATCAATAGTCACCCTTCAGTTCTGATCTTGCTTACTGCCTGTCAGTCTTCTCACAACACAGAGCAGAAGTGCAACAAACTGAAAGGAGTTACAGGCAAGTGAGCAGAGGCCAGGAAATAATTCCATGTGTGTAGAGATGAGGTGTGTTTATGAGGTAGATGAAGAAGAGGTGACATGATATAATCAGAATATCATTGTAGTGTAAAGCCTCTCAGTCAATTACTAGGTTAAGATGCAAGGCTGAGGAGACACTCTATGAAATCAACATTTAAGATGTTTCTATACTGTGTAGATGTTCTTTGGATCTCCAGGAGAGAAAATACTGTTTAAAGATTGGATGTGGCACTTAGTGCCATGGTCTAGCTGGGTGTCGTGGTGTCAGCTCTTAGGCATGAAGAAGTGACTTCCAGAAGATACATTTTTTTCCCCTTCTTTTCCTTCTTGAATGATGTTTTTAGTATGCATTTTTCCTCTAAATCTTAGTTAGCAGCACAGAAATATACCCACTATGTTATGGACGAAGTTGTTTTTAAGATGTTGTATTTTGCAGCGTTCTAAGAGGATTTTTTTTTTCATCTATTCATCTCCTCATTCCTGCAAATACAGCTATCTCACTTGCACTGATCCTGTGCAAACATCCTTGCTTCATCAGGAGTTAAAAGCTGTCCATATGCCTATTGCCTTGTACCCGAAGTCTGGCTGAGTAGCAAACAGCACAAGAAAAAAAACCCTATATATTGAAATATCTGTTTCACAGCCATGAACATCTGTCTCCTCTTCAAAAGTAACATAGTGTAATCTGGATATATATTCCCAGAGTGGAACTTTGGTAATTCAGATTAGAAGCAATTCTTGATGTTTTAAGGAGCCTGTTTATTACAAAAACAATTACACAACCCACCAGCACAGTACACAGAGAGGAAGGAGTAGAAGTTTATTTAGCAAGAAGCCTCCTGGCAGATGTCAGCACAACTGGGGCAGCTAAATTGGCTTGTATCAATAACTCTTGCAGCCAGCTTGTAAAAAAACCTTCTGGGTCTAAACCCCCTGCATATTCAGGCCTGTCAACCTCCCCAACATTTCTTATGTGCCTTAAACATATTTATTCTTCTACTTTTTCCTCCAAAGCTTTGTTATCTTTTATAACTGCTCTTCATTATCTCTGATCTTTTGAGATCAGAAAATGCTTTATTTCAGTGCCCATTCCCATTAGGTTCAGTCACTTTTCAGCAATGCATAGAATAATTTTTGCATTCCTTGGGCTGAACCACTGCACCAGCACTGATGCATCTCCAAGTTTTAAAGCAAGATTTGTGAGTTTCACATTTTTCCACGTGGAAGGGAATGCTTTGAGCTTTGCATTGACTAGATGGAAAAATCCACCTCTGTTTCATGTGCCTTAGGCTTGTTAGAGTGCACTCAGTGCTGAAAGCAGGCAGGGCTTGTGGGGGGTCACTTCCCTTGAGGTCCTGATGGGTGCTTCTCTTGATCAAAACACACATATATGTACATTGTACACAAAAGTACAAGCTCAGGCTTTTTCTGAGCCTCTAAAGGAAAAGAAGAAACCATGGGCTTGACTGAAAACACCCAGGGAGTTTGTAAGCCATCTCTGTGCCACACATCTGCCTCCCCGTGAGAACTCAGAGTACAATAGTTTGCCCTCTCCCCAATCAAGATAGTTTTATCATGAAAATTTCCTCATATCATTGGACATCTGCAGGACTCCTTATGCTTCCAGGCACAGGAGTTATTTCTGAGAACAGAGCACAGCCCTTTGCACCCTTTTGATCCAATTCTGACAGCTGAGGTCCAGCAGTGTACATGAACAAGCTAGATTTTTGTTCCATCAAAGAAAGGCTGCCATACTTTTTATTGGACTGAGGGATCAGATTCCTAAGAGTAGTTATAATAGAATCGAGTTTCAGTGGCAGTGTGATAAAAAGTATCACATCATGACTCTGTCCTTTTTACCTTATTCATTCACAGATTGAAGTTTCCTGGATTTCTGTCAAAAGAATTAGTCCTGTAAGAATAGAAAAGACCAATGTCATCTTTATCCAGGTTGGGAATTCATCTTGAGTTGCCCAGAGATTCACAATATCAGAGATAATTGAGTCAAAGGAGTCTGTGGGACACAGTGAAAGCAAAATAGACTGTGGAACAAAAGCTGGGTAATTCACCAGCCTGCAACTGCTGAATAATCATTTTAACCTTCCCAGGGGTCAGGGTGGCCAAGAAAATAAATAAAAAATGAGTGGATTGAAAAGAAAGGAGGAGGGAAAGAGCAACAATGTGCTTGGAGGGAACGAGGCAGTTTTGAAGAAAAATGTGTGCAGAAGAGAAAATGGTACAGCTGTTAACAGGAAAGGAAAATCAATTTTACAGGATATAAAGGGATGCATTTACATCATTATGATTACGTTGGCAAAGGATTAGAATTTCCCTTTCTTCAAAGCATTCTTGTGATGAGTCATATGAGGCTGCCTTATCTGCTGCTCATGATGGTGCAGAAAGAATAACACCTCTCAAGCATCACTTCATTCTGGAACAGACCACCTTGTCTCTGCCTGCCAGATCACATCTCTTTGTTTTCCACAAGTAAATTTAATTACACCACCAGAAGTGGGTTTATAAATATCAGCATCAGGTAGGAAGATCAATCCTGAAATTGGCATAAGCAAATGCTGCAGGAGAAATCAAATCCCAGACAGCTGAATTCAGATGTTGGTGTTGCAGGAAAACACAAGTCATCATTGGTTCTGATTTTGGTTGGGACAGAGTTCAGTTATTTTCCCTAGTAGCTGGTACATCTCCCCACCTCAGATTGTAAAATAGGTCCTGATGTGCTGCTGACAGTCCTGGGTAAGTGCTTTCTTTAACTGAGATGCACTTTATATATTCAGAATGAGCCCATGTAATTTGTTATTGTACTACTGTAACTTGCACTAGGCCAACATTTATAGCAGCCAGTGGAGCAATTACAGCTTTAAAGTTTGACACTGAGGCAAAACAGGGCTGATAATTACAAAGGAGTGATTTTCAGTGTGAAATACTGAAGAAAAGTAATAAATTCTAAGTCAGATTTATCTTAAGGCATGTAAGCAAAATAAAGCAGTTAAAAAGAATGAAAAAGCATGCAGTCTGCACACAACATATGCACACTGTAGATTAATTCTGCTCTCTTGCATTTTTTGTACAAAACACTGTACAAAGAAAAAAAAAAAGTACAAAAGACATTGTACAAAAAACGAGACCTTTTCCTAAATGTGTAACAGCCCAGCTAGCTCTACATCACTTCTGTCACCCTTCCACCTAGCTCCTTCCCTCTTCTCTTCTCTTCTCTTCTCTTCTCTTCTCTTCTCTTCTCTTCTCTTCTCTTCTCTTCTCTTCTCTTCCTCTTCCTCTTCCTCTTCTCTTCCTCTTCTCTTCCTCTTCTCTTCTCTTCTCAGGACAGGGAGTAATGGTTTCAAGAGGGTAGATTCTGACTAGGTATAAGGTAGACATTTTCTACAGTGAGGATGGTGAGACTCTGGCCCAGGTTGCCCAGGGTCACTGCCCCATCCCTGGCACCATCCCAGGTGAGGTTTGACTGGTCTCTGAGCACCCTGCTCTAGCTGCAGATGTCCCTGCTCCCTGCAGAGGGTTACAACTAGATGACCTTGAAAGGTCCCTTTTAACTCAAACCGTTCTATGATTTGAAGCATTTGAGTGAAACTTTCCATTTTAAAATTATAAAAATCAGTGCTAAGAAATCCATCTCAATGTCTCAAGCCTCCAAAGACTCAACTCAAGAGCTTTGAGTGGCATCCTCAGCAACTGCAGAAGAATGCTAACACTGCAGAGGGCAGAATCCCTTTTGCTGTCACAAAAACAGAAGCCTGAAGAGCAGGTGACTCTGAGGATTTGGCACAACAACCTTTCAATTCCATATTATTTTCCTGGAGCGTTGCTAGGTTCTGGGTTTTGTTTGCCTCTGAATAATCATCATGATTCAAAGCTCTGGATCTTGAAGGATTTATCTCTAAAATATGAACAATGTCTCCACATTTCACAAGGTAGTTTCCTCAAAAGGAGCTTGCTTTTGAAGTGGAATGTGAGAAGAGTAATCTCACTGGACTACAGGCAGTGCAAAGATGATTTCTAGGCACTTTTTGTAATGTATTATCCTCTCAAAAGTGGAGGTATATAAATTTAAGAACATAGCAGAATGTTAGCCCATTTAAAATGCAGCTAATTCACCTTCTCAGAAGAAATATTGAAATCTTTTAACAATGGGAATGAGAAACACAGACTAAATGCTGAATCTGTCCTAATTCCTAAGTCAAATCTGCAAAATTTTATGCATTTCAGTTTTTGAGAGTGGTTGGGTTTTTTAAAGTTACAGTTCTGACTCCAACAGGCTGTGTTCAGGGTAGTGAATTGGTAAATTAAACTGTCTATTGACCTTTTTTTTTTAGGCAAAACCAGAAGATAAATTGATTTTCTTAGATGCTGCTATTCTGTAAGATTAAACATCCCCAAAGAGATTTCAAATGGACCCTGTTGTTTTAGTAATTTGCACACTGTGAGTTTTCTTTTTTTCTTCTTTTTTTTTATTTTATTTTATTTTATTTCCCCCCCCTTGTCTGCAAGCTTAGTAAGGAGCTGCTCAAACCCTGGGAGTTGCTGGGCATAGCTGTAGACCCACATGTGCCAAATCTGCCCCAGCACGAAGCCTTTAGCTGTCATCCTGCACACTGTGTAAGCAATTGGCAAGTCTCTTCCCTCTCTACCTCCCAGGACTTTTGTTATTGAATTGCTACAGAGTGGATCTTAGCCTAATTGAACTCATTACTTAAGGGACTCCTCTGTCTGCACAAGTATTCAGGAAATATTATTCCTGAAGAACCATGTGTATATTCTCATGCTGGAAGGAGAATGGGCTAGATAACACACCTAGATAAAATAATGAATAAACAGGTGCTGGAATATGTTCTGCCAGCTTCACTGACTCTAGACAAACCCCTCAGGAAACCTACAGGGTGTGATTCTCTTTTTGCATGGGAGTTGGTGGAATCCTCCACAGAGGAGGAGTCAAAATCTTAAAGCTAAGAAAGACACCAAAAGGAGTGGTCTGATAAAGAATTAATTCCAATTACTTTACAAGTACAGCTACTCAAAGGCATGATGGACAATTAGTCCACCTACAGACTTGTTGGCTGGTCACCAGTACAGGGTGCTGTGGAAATGTCAGTAATTCCCAGAGGGAAAAGAAAGAGACATTCTTCAGACTAGACTCCCCCACTGCCACTTGTACCTCTGCTCCCTGACATGGAGTGAAATCAGTGAGACTGAACACAACTTAAACAAAAAAACTTGCCCTGTATTCAAGTAAAAAAGACAAAAGTATCAAGAGAATTAACTGGGCTAATCTATTTATGCATGAACAGATGCTACCAAGGTTGCTTAACACATTATTGTAAATGAGGTAATACTTACCTGTAAAATAAAAATTATATATATATAAAATATAGTTTGTCCATCTGGGAAACATCATTTTCTGTCCAAAATCCAAATGATAGCAAGCATTACCTTTGGAATGATTTATTTATTTTAGCATACTTATATACAGTGAGTGACTCATCCTGATATAATACTTTCAACATCATCTAAGTCAAGACTTTTATGACTTACTGCAGGTTTTTAACACATCTGAGACTCAGAAACTTTCCTCACAAGCCTTCATAAATATAATGAGCATGTCTTTTGCTGTCATGATTTCCAGGTTTTCTGTCTTTGCTGAGGGCAAACACTATTTAACAATGGTATAGTTGCATTTGAAATGGATAACACTGGAGTAAAATATGCAACAGACAGCTTGAAACTAATTCTAAGCAGCTAAATAAATTGAAAACATACATGTTTATGGATCCCTGTATAGTATATATTGGTGTATAATAATATATACACACACATTGGTTTTAATGTTTAGCTTTAATAGCAAAAAGTACAGTAGAATTCCACTGATAGCAAGATTTGATTCTAGATTATCCATAGAAAACTGGTGCACTTTTTTTCTGAAAATCAATATAAGCTCAAACCAAAATGTGATACCAGAAAATCCCCCACCGTGGTCTAAAACTGAGAATCAATTTGAACATCTGAGTAATTGAATTAAACCCTAAAGTAATCAAACAGATACTTGATAATGAAATATCTCCACTGGAAAAAGTTACTGAGGAAAATTCTGTTTAATTCTGAGTAGGTGAGTGGACAACATTGAGTCCTGACTGGAGCCCAAAGCTACTACTGGAGTACAAATAATAAATAATAGTACATGTCCTGTAAACTCTAAAATCAGCAATGATATCAAGCATTTGCCATCTCTGAAACACTGCACAAACATAAAACTATTCCTCACAACAGCCCTGTGAGGTAGGTACAAAAGCAGTTCCCAATCTTCACTGATGGAGACATTCTCCCTTCTGAAAAAAATAAACTCCTATAACTTGGTGCTGCAACGTGCACGTTTCTCTGCCTTGGCACAACATCTGACACCTGTGCCCTCTGCTAAGGCATTCCCTGTGCCCACCTCCTGTACCAGAGCCACAGCAAGATTCTCCCATTCTTCTCTTTTTATGCATCAGTTAGTTTCTTTTATCCATTTACTGGGGGAAAAGGACTGATTATTCACATGATGACATAAGAAGGGGCACAGTCAACTTCTATTTTTTTTAGTTTCAGGATCTCCTTTAAAACTGGGATAGTCCTGTGGTGTGTACTAAAATATATGTATTTGCTTTTCCCTCTTCAAAAATAAAGTCCAGGTGGGTTTTGTGTAGACATCCTTTCCACACATTCCATAGCTAGCCAGTGTTTGCCTGCAAAGCAAAGCAAGGCAGCTGAACCTGGAAGCAGTTGCACCAGTATAAACCTCTGGATGATCTCCACTGAAACCCATGGAGTTTCAGTGATGTAAAAGGAGGTGCAGGGAAGGTGGGATCAGGACTCCCACCCTCCTGCCCTATCCCAGCAGCTCTCCCAACCATCATCCTTCATCTGGAGACAAAGGGCATCTGTTGGCAAACCCTGCACATACCTGCCCACATCACTGGGGACTCCATCATTCAGCAACTTAGTGTTACAGAGGTGTAAAAAAAACCAGGCAGCTCCTTTGACTTCTGCAGAATTAGAGGAAAGGGGGGGAAAAAAAGAAAACATCTTCCAAACAACAGCAGAGAAATAAATTAGAGGTGACACAAATACTGGACAAAATGCGGCTTTAAAAGAACAAAGTATTTGCCAAGATAGAAAAGGACCAAACAGGCAGAGAAACAGGTAATATTTTGAGGATTCATATATATAAAAGGAAAGAAAAAAAACTAACAAAACAGCCAACAGGCAAAAGAGTAGTTCTGTCAATCATTGGTCATAAGCACTCTCTAACAACTGGTGGAAAAAATACAAGTGAACAGTTTGAAAGCCTTGCTGGAATTTTGATGGTGTAAAATAACCCTCCCCTCAAAAACTCATACAGGGCAATTTTTCTGATTATATGCATCTCCTACACGGCTCTAAAGATCTGTAATTCATCAGACTTGGACCATTTCCATCTGGGTAGCACATTTTATTATTTAGTATCTTCCTACAATAACAAAAAATAACCCATACATCTTTAAAAAATAGATGCTATTCTGCTTTTTTTTTTTTTTTTCAGGAGGGGTGGGGGGACAGGAGGGGAAGGCAAATAATCGACAGATCATTTCCCTCTTGTGTTTTGAACAGACCCGTGAACTCCGAGGCTCCTTTGCTCTCCTCCCCTTCTGCAGCTCAGGTTTTCTCAGCCAGTGCAGGACACAAACACCCACCTAGTGCTGTGGAGTCAGCAGAGGAACCTCCTCCCTTCCTTGGGCAGGTCTTACAAAACCCAGTATCTTCCCAACAAGGCCACTGAAAGACGATTAATAGCGACTTTTCTCTTTTCTTTCTCTTTTGTCCCTTTTAAATGCAGCAGGCATTCACCACGGGATTAGAACAGCTTGAAGGTTACTCAAACATACAGCTTTTGCTTTTTTTTTTTTTAGCCTAACCGTTAAGAATTGTAAATCCTTTCATTTAAATCCATGTGGAAAAAAATAATTTGGTTAAAGTTAGACATGCTCTGATAAATTAAGAGTCTTGGAAAGAAAAAATAAATAGAAAAACAAACAAGAGGAAGAGCCAAAGCCCTGGGTTATGTCATTTGGAATGAATGGATGTGAGTTGTCCAGTTATTTAGCTTTTTTTTTTTTTATTTTAAAATTTTAACTGCTTCCTGATAAGTTTGTTCCCCAGTTTTCTCATGGGGTGTATCATGAGTATTAGGGAAATGTTTAAACACAAAAGGGAGGCTTTTTTGGTAGACAGCACATGGTGAGTGTTGAGCAAGCAGGCAGTTTAAACAGGAGTCCTTCCAAAAGCTGTTCCCCCCCCCTCCAAAACGTTGGGATTTTTGCTCTACTGTCCTGTGAGAAATGCTCTTTTGATTTCTTTCCATCAGAAAACAGACTTTCATCAGCCTACGCCTGTGCACTGTTAATATAGATTAGAATAGCATGTGAACGGAAGGGGTTGACCTGATGCCCATTTTCAGCTGGACCCGTTAGAAGCCATTGACACCAATCTGCCCCCAGCAACCTGGGGCTCGGATCCTGCTCTGGGGTGGGAATAATCAAGGAACGCAATTCAGAAATCATATTACATCCTGCATTTTATTCAATTCCATATGACAAAAATAGTAACCTAGACTAAGACATCCATTTCAATCAGTAGATGTGTCAAGCCAACAAGATTTAATAATAAAAAATATTGGATCTAGGTAACAATTCCCAACTGGTTCAGGGAGGCTCCTAGCCCTACATGGTATCACAGTATAAAAATAGTGTCTCTCTTCACCATGCAGAGAGGAATGACCTAACCCTGAATACAAAATGGGGTCAGTCTTACTGTACCATCATCAACCATCTTATTTACAACACTTTACATATTTTTTCTTTTTTTTCCTTTTTAATTTTTTCTTCTCTTTTTTGTTTTCTCTTTTTTTTTTCTTCCTTTTTTTTTTTTTTTTTTTNTTTTTTTTTTTTAAGCTATACACATCCTTTAGGGAACAGAGATAACACTACATGGTACCAAATACTAACAAAAAGAAAAGTCACACCAAAATGACACAGATAAATAAAAACATTCAATTGCTGAAATACAGCAATATTAAGCCACCTCAGTTTTCTTCTTTTGAATGCTTGGAAACACCCCTAACCACCCACATGCTGTGGCAAAAAAAAAAAAAGGAAAAAAAAAAAGGGAAAAAAGAAAAGATGTTATATTGTAGAGGTGTCAGAGATATATAATTTTGCTTACATATAGATATCTATCTATATATCTCTATCTCATCAGTGTAGAAAATGGAGCTGTTTAGCTCATTGTTCATTTCCAGTAGAAACAAACAGCTAATAAGTCTTTGAACCTCTTTTCACTCCATCCCATGATGGCAGAAATAGTCCATCCTCTTACAGTAATAGTTTTTGTTGTCTAAGAAAGATTGTCCTATTTTTCAGTCTCAGCTGAGAAGACCTCTCTGTCTGATTCCTTCTTCAGGGGCAGAACACTCCTTGTGCTGTTTCCCAGCTACCCACAACGGCCCTCGAGCAATTCTGCTGGACGGAAGTTCATCGTGTCAACTTTACCATGCTTGTCATGCACAAAAATGAGGTAGTACACAAAACATTTACTGTTCAAGTTTTGATCAAGCCCCAGTCTCCTCAGCATCCCCAGCCTAGCTTACAAGTGGAACCATTCCCTTTTATTTACTCAGTGGAATGTAAAAAAAAAAAAAACAACCAAAAATGCCATCACCGTAAAATGATCTTGGATTGATCAGAGTACTTTGTGCTTTGGAGCAATCTGAGAAGATCATGAGCAAGAGCTGGAAAGAAATACAGATGATTGGTGTGTTACTACTGCTCACACTGCCCAGGAGTCAGGATTTTGTTCCCGTGTTATTAGGCAGTCGACATCTTTCTGGTGGGTGTGTGTGAAAGACACTGAACAGATTACAGCAAAATTCAACCTACACAGTGTTCTCCTTCCTCTGTCCTAGACTTGTATTAATATCACACTCCTAAGATAAATGTATCACGGTTCTGTCGGGGGTGGTCACGCTTTTAAGTGGGCTTGGTAGGAAAGTTAAATGAATCATTTCCATTTATGAAATGGCAGGCCTCATATTTCCTAAGGATCTGACAGTTCTCTGTGGCTTCTCTGCTTAGTTAATAAGAGATCTCTCATTGTTTGACCTTAAAACAAAACAAGAAACTGCAACAGGGCTCTCCTCCTTATTCCTTAAGTCAAAGTACTATTTATAAAATAGTTTACATCTTTGTTCAGTTCCAAATTATAGACAAACCTCCCTAATACAAAATACTAAAAGTGCAATAGTATAAATTAAGAGTTTGCCACCACATTATACAAACATTACCTTTTTATTGTACAGCTTTGATAACATGGAGTATTTACTCACAACTGTTTATAATGTTGTGAATAATTTCTGGTGCTAAGGTTTGTCTGTAACTTGTTTTCCAATCATTCAGCTAAAGTCCACACTACATTTTTTTTTTTTCATTTAACAGAACAACTGTCCACATAGCAGCTACAAATATTTAAATAAAAAAGGTTTGTTACTGACAGGTACTTGCACATGAAAAGCATGCTATCTTTCCCAATAAAACTTCACAATTTTGCCTGCATTGAAATAAACCACTTATTTATAGTCAAAGAAAACTTGCTTTTAAAAAAAAATAAAAAACAAAAGGGGGAAACAAAATAAAGAACAAAATAAAATCACATAGCCAGATGTATTTTGCAGTACAAAAGCTTCATTTAAGTTTGGGGCTAGTATATTGTCTGTTACCCGCATAATCTTAACATTATAAATACTACAGACAAGGATACTGTAATAATACACAGCATTGGGGTACTAAATCACTTATTTAAGATTAAGATTCCTAAAAACATAGTCCAAGTTGCTAACTAAGTTGAACAAAACCAGCAAATCAGTGTTGACAGAATGCCATAAGGAAGCCCCCCTTTCCCAGGTGATATTAGGTGTTGTGAGAAGCAAAGTGGACGGAGACTAGTCTCCTTGGGTTCCTAACGGAGCGATCCCACCTTGTGTTGTGTTTGCTTTCTGTTAAATTAAAAGGGTTCCAAGTTCTCAGTTAACAGTCAAAACTCACTGTTGAAAGAAGTACCATGCAGATCTTGCAAGACAACTTTTCAGCAGCCACAAAGTTATGGATTTCTGCTATGGGTAAGACTTTAAAGGGAACCTATGCATTTAGGTCAGGAAACTAATGCTTAGCTTCAAAAGCTGTACATGGAACGGGACAAGTGTTGTGTCAAGTAGCAGTCCAACAGTTATTCGGAATGAATGCTTTTAATTTATGCCAATCTCTTTATTATCCTCAATAAATCTGGTGAATGGACGACTGGCTCCCGTTTCAGAACTTGCTTTGTCCAGACTGACAATGGGAGGGCTGCTGCCCGTGCGAGCTTTGTCCATGCCACCGGTAAGGTTACTGAGAGGCGGGATGGCGCTTCCGCCTAAACTTACTGGGAGCTGGGGAATGCCTCCGTTCTGTATGACAGAAATCTCATTGTTCTTCATTGCAAGTCCATTAGTGATAGCTGCAGCGTATTGGTTCCAAAAACTGGGGTCAACGTTCATGGCCCGAGCTGCCAGATCCTTCTGGAACATCTCGGAGAACTTGAGCGCGTCGCCACCGAGCAGAGCCATGGGGTTTTCCACTGACAGGCGGCGGCCGCGGCGGGCGGGGGCATTATTCCACATGTGAGTTCCCATGTGAACCTGCGGAGCGAACAGGGACAAGAAGCACCCCCAAGTTAGCACGTTCCGGTGAGGTGGCTGGCCTGAAATGCTGTTAGCTTACAGTACTGCTTGCTTTTTAACAAAAATGCCTTTTCGTTCACACTGGAAATTCCAGTCAAGACACAGGTCTAAGGCCCAGTCAACCTATGCAAAGAAAACCCAGCTCTGTAGTAATTTTGCAACGTGCATTTGTTTCTTCTCGGTGAAAACAAAAGCAGCACCACGAGAATCAAAAGAACGTGTCCTCTTAGGTCAGACAATTTTGCATGCAAGCTGGAAGTCCTCACATGCTGAAGATTAACAAGAGCATTATTTGTAGGAGGAGATGAGCAGTTTTTCTGCTCTTCCTTTTTTTTATGTCTTGTCTACTTTGATAATATTTTACCTCCTATCAGAGGCACCGATTATTTTGCTAAATTTAGTATTTCAGAAAAGGCCATTTAAAAATGCATTCCTCAGGCTGTGTCCTGATGGTTAACCAGACTGCAGGAGTAAGAAGTCAGTCAGTCCTGTAACAAGCCACCGTAAACCAGTGAGAAATGGCTTTCTAGTCTGCAATGGCTGCAAAGCAGAATAGAAAATGGAAATCCAAGAGGCACCCAAGGAGCTGAGGTCCTGGTTTACAGCGAGGTTATTCTGCACTGCTGCTCCACGAGAACAGCCAGAACACATCCACCAGCTGACCATGTGTGCCACCGTGCCCGTCAGCAGCACGGCGCCGTGCCTGCACCTACACCCAGAAACAGTTTTCAAGTCTGCATCGTGGCTCAGCAGCTTTTCCAGTCCCTACATTTGACACAGTGGAAGCAAAGCAACCACCTCTATACAGCACGCTTGTCCTTGAAGCTCCCTTCTCTCCTGTCTTTGGGACAACCAGCACTTAAACCTGCTGATTTCAAACACGGTGCCTTCAACCCCCCCCAAGCCTTTACAGTTTTATTTGGCCTCTTACCTTAAGATTCCCCTTTGTGGTAAAAGCTCTACCACAGATTGTGCAACCAAACGGTTTTTCACCGGTATGGGTGCGCTCGTGTATCTGCAGAGCACTTGCTGAGGAGAAGGTCTTCCCGCATGACTGACAGTTGTGCTGCTTGGGAGTCCGGCGAGGGGGGGGTGCCAGCATAGGGGTGATCCCTGGACTCATCACTGTCTGTGGTGCAGCAGGAACCTGGATTCCAGCTGGAAGCGAGGGAACCTCACCCAAAGAGATCGGCTTGCTGTGACCATTCACTTCCATTTTGATCATGGTAGGTGCTGTACTGGTGACCAGGCTAGGAGTACTTTGGCTGGGACCTAGAGTAAAGTTGGGTTCAAATAACTGAGAAGGCAGCTCTTTTAATTTGTGCGTCAGTAAGTGCTGTTTTAAATTACCCATAGTGGAACACCCACGACTGCAGACTGTACAAACAAATGGACGTTCTTTAGTATGGCTGCGGTAGTGAATTTCCAATGCACTCTTACAAGCAAAAGGCTTGCCACAGATATTACAAACAGTACTTTTAAACTTACCACGTTCTCTGTTCAGGAACAGCAGGCTAAAAGGAGCCTCCTCTTTGATGACCGGCCTTCCCGGGTTGGTGGATGTCAGATCTAATGCGCCTCCATTTTCAGTTGCAGGCGGTGGACTGTCTGGTTTTTCTGTCTTTAATTGTATTTCTTGTGGCTCTTCCTGGTTACTGAGACCTGGGGACTTTGATCTGAAACTTTCACTATTGCTATTTACAGGAGACAAAGCTTGCATGGAGGAAGAAGACTCTGACATTGCAGGGCTGCCTGCACTCTGGCTTTCGAGATCACCAACGGCTGATGAAGAGTCATTGCTCAAATGGTCACTTTCGCCTGATCCATTTTCTATGGATTTTAAACTGGTCAGCTGCTGACAGTTCATGACAGAATCAATCATCTTCATTTGATTCTCCAAAGCA